>PVJA010037164.1:0-13516 GCA_004027025.1 Myocastor coypus
AAAAAAAAAAAAAGAATTGAGATAGAAACCATGCAAAGGTTTTCTGACAGATTCTCTAATATGTTCTCTAGTTCTGTGTCTGTGATGGCCCAGTCTATTCAATAATAATATAACCCTTACATAGAGCTGGCTGGTGCCATGGCTCAGAAGCATCTCCACAAGCTGTCTTTCTTCTCCTAAGGCCTTTTATTTTTTTATTTATTTTTATTTATTTATTTATTCTTGTTTCAGAACTTTTGTTTGTTTATTTATTTTTGAGGGCAGGGCTGGCGCAGCATGTGGTGCCAGGGATTGAACCTTGGTCTCTGCAGCCGCCCAAGCTTTCCTAAGCAGGCGCTTTAGACCACTGAGCCATCCTGGCAGACCCCAAGGCCTTTTAATTAAGTGAACATTTCTTTAATTCCACTTGCACATGGAAGCATTCAGAACGTTTTATCTGTTTATGGTTATAAAATTAACAAATGTCATGTGAAGAGGGTACACAGGGTCATCCCCACAGAGATGGCCAGGGTGGAGGAGTGGGCTGAACAGGGAAGATGAGGGACACAGGGCCAAGGAGGGGGTGCTGAGGAAGGGAAGGCCAGGTAGGAAAAGATGAAGGTCTTCTGAGTCAGCTCTGAATGCAGCACTGAGAGAGGAGGACACAGGAATGAGACTAGGAGTGTGTTACACAGTTATAGTTGTTTTGAAGAAGGAAGAAAAATCAATCAACAAAACACACTTTCTGAATATTGGGCAGGAACCTCACACTGAGTGCTGTGGGGAGACAGGAGTGGAGCACATGGACTAGGGGTTCTGAAGGAGTAAACAGACTTACACATTCATTATCAGGGTCTTCCCTAGCTGGTCCTCCAGTGAGGATCAGTACCCTCTCTGAGTGCTCACAGGTCCCACCACATCCTCATCCTGCACTATCACCTCCTGTTGACTTGTCTGTCCCCAAACAACATCCAGGACTGCTTCCCACAGTCCCAGCCTCTGGCACAGAACGTGGTATGGAGCAGGGCCTACATGCCACACACACCTGAGAGCTGAGGTGGGCCATCCTCCAGAGTGACACAAGAGGGGCAAACACAGGATGTGAGCCTTGACCTTGGAAAGCCTCCAGGCTGGCGAGAAAGTCTCTGTGCTGCGTGGTGGAGGCCTTGGGGAGCGAGGCCTCAGGAACAAGATGCTGCAGTGACAAGCAGCCATGAAGACGCTGAGGCTGTGTGAACAGGTACTCGGTGGCCAGGTGGGGAGAGGGCAGCACAGCCTGGGCTGCACAGGACCAGGAGGTTTGCCTCCAGAAGTGGCACTGGAGCAGGACTAGGATGATGTAGCCCAGGCCAAACCTTGGGCAGAGGGTTAGCCAGGAACAGTGAAGAGTAACCCAGACTTCTGGCCACCCTGGCTCTGGTGACTCCCGCAGCCATTCTGCTCTCATGTGACCTCTCTTCCATCTAATAGCAGCTTCTACCATTCCTGGCTCTGCCACTCTCCTGCCCTCCACAGGGCCTTCCCTGTCATAGTTCATGTTGTTTACTCTTATCCTACATTGCAGCTCAAACTTCATATCCTCCTTGATCTTCTCAATTACATAAGCCCTGGGTAGAGGCTCCCAGGAACTCGGTACCTCTATTAGCACTCGCCATAGTGGCAATTTCGTGATTTATTTTGAGGATGGAGTGATCACCAGCTCTGTGTCCCTGGACTGCAGCCACCTCCCTGGGGAATAGTCAGCTTTGCTTACCACTGAATCTTCAGCATAGAAGAAAGCACCCCATACATATTTGTAAGAAAAATTTAACATAAATTGAATATTTGTGGACTAATTTTCAACATGAAATTTTTCTTATAAAATATATACATGTGTGTAAAAAAAACTTAAGAGATGAAAGGAATAAAGATTATTTCACGTACAGAAGAGGAGGTCCAGAAAGAGATGGTTTGGCATCTTCAGGTATTCAAAGGGCTGTAGAGAGATGGTGGGAGAGACATAGCATATGCAGAGGCTGATACCAAAGGCACTGGAGATTCAAGGAAGGCTCTGGGCTGAGAATGGCCTCTCATGCCTCAGTTTACCCATCAGAGATGTGAGGAGAATGACAGCACTAACATCAGAGATAATGCAAGAACTGGGCTAAATGTTAGAACAAAGCTTGGTGGACAAAGAAGATATAATAAATGATAGAATATAAACCATTATTATTTTAGCTTTAGAAAAAATATAATTTTGAACAAGGTTGTGCAGACATGGGCAGGGACTGGCTTGGTAAGGGAAACAGAGCCTGGGTACCAGTCAGCTTTCTATAGCATTGGCCCTGATCTGAGAGCATCACATGGAGTAAGCCAGGTTGGAAGCTGCAGCAACTCCAAAGAGATGGACAATGATGACAATGGAGTCCTAGGGAAGCTAAGGGATGCATGCAAGGGTATATCTGAGGTTTGGCCCATGTCCCAGTGTGCCCCTTCCTGGGCATCAGCAGTGCCTCACCCTGCTGCCCAAATCCAAGGATGGAGAACCTGAGCCAGTCCCAGTGTACTCTTAGGGTTCAGCAAGTGTTTTCCCTGGGCTCTTTTCTAGAAGCCAACCTGACCATATTCTCTCCCAGTTTAAAATCATCAAGGCCCCACCTCCTATTGTCATTTACCATTCTACTCAGAGGTGCCCAAGCTGCCACAGGCTCCAGATTCAGGTCCATTTATGATATTATCTGAGTGGTGAAATAAGAATTTACAGAGGCAGCATGTCTCTGAACCTTATGGACCTAGCATGGGTATCAGTCTAGTAGAACTCATGGAACTTTCAGTAGCCTTCTGACATGAGGACTGATTATTCCCTGAGCTGGGCCAGTAGAGAGGGCACCTGTAGGGAATAGTCAAGAGGACCCTAGGAAAGACTGATGTGGTTTAAGAAAGGAAAGCCTAAAAGAAATACAGAAGAGGGGCCTGGTGGGATGGCTCAGTGGCCTAAAGCACCTGTTTGGGAAAGCTTGGGCGGCTTCAGGGACCGCGGTTCAATCCCCGTCACCACATGCTGCGCCAGCCCTGCCCTCGGTGTGGGCTGAGCCGGCCATAAAAAAAAAAAAAAAAATGAGTGAATAAACAAACAAAGGTTCTGAAACAATAAATAAATAAATAAATAAATAAAAGAAATACAGAAGAGACACTATGAAAAAGGAGGATGAGGGTCCCACTCCTGTGAAAGCCAGAGCTGCACCAGTTGGCTGCAACATGGCCAGAGTGAAAAGCAGCAGCTCTGTTCTGTGGATGGAGATGCTTCGAGAGTCAGGAAGCACTGAGTGGGCAGGGAGGGGACCCAGGAGGCTTCAGAGGAAAGGACCATGTGATAGAAGGGGAAGCTTCTGAATCACCCAGTCTGATGGGATGGGCTGAGGGCTCCACTACAAGGATTCATGGGTCTGAGAAAAAGAAATGAGTTCAGCTTAGATCATGTGTTGGATGCAGTTGGAAAGTCCTAGGCAGGAAGATTGGGCCCTTGTTTTGCTATCAGCCTACTAAGGGTGTCATGCAAGCACCTGCTACTTTATAAGCCTGTTTCCCTATTTGTAAAAAATGAAAGAGCATTGGATCACTTGGCCTCAAAGGGCTGTCCTCCCAGTGTTGGTGCTGCAAGCATCTCTGGGCCTGGGTCCCCACTGGCACAATGATTCTCAGGCTGTTCAGGCTGAATGCTGCAAACTCTGAAATGCAGTTCAAGTGAAGACCAGCCATGTTCCCTGTGCTTGGGTCTGAGGGCCCTGAAGTTGCCCAGAGGAGTAAGTTCTCAGCCCTGGTTGAGCAGAGTCACCTTGCACTCTGAGAGATGAGGCCTGTATAGACCTGGGGAAGCAAGTGAAAACAGTGATCTGTATTCTCCCTCCTTGAACCCAGCCCACCTGCAGTCCTTCTTACAGGTAAGTTCCAAGTTTAACAAGGAGGGGAGGCTGAGGAGATAGCTCAGTAGAATAAGCACTTGCCTGGCAAGTTCAACAAGGGGATGACTCACCATTGAAAAGGTCCAACGAGGTCCGGTGTGCACAAAACAAACCCCCAGGTTATCCTTAGAGTGGTCCAAAAAGCCTGCGGCTGGAGCAACACTATTACCAGCATTCCTGAAAATCAGTCTGGTGGGAGGGAGAAAACCCCCACAGCAGTGTCACTCCGCTGGCCACAGAGGAGCCCAAACATGTACATTTCAGAGAGTCCCAGACTCAAAACTGGAGCAAGGGCTCTTTAGCGGTCTTTGGCAACTGAGGCCTAGTGCAAACAATTAAGGAACTCAAATGACAGTCACATTTGGCAGAGGAGGGTTGCAGCTGGAACCAAAATCAGGTCCTTGACTCTCAGCACAATGACCTGGGGTAAGGTTTCTGGTGATAAGGTGCAAACAGCCTGGGGCCAGGAGGCAAGGTCCTGGGGCATCAGTTCTTCAACAAATAGACTGATTTGCCCTGTGACCTTGACAAATCTCATCTCCCCAAGGGCTTTCTCAGTTCTCTGTGCTGCAAAATTGATGTCTTGGCTTTGGTAAACCATGTTTCCTGGAAGCACCACTGAGAGCTCAGGACCAACTTGTTCCAGAACATAAACCTCTCTCTTTTGCTAGACTCAGAGCCCACAAGTGCTGGTCTTGATGAAATCCAGCTCTGGGTCCCCCACTTGGTCTAGAATGAGTGCTCCAAGATATCTGGAACTTCCCAGCTCCTTGGAAATGGTCAAGCACTGCTTGCTGGTCTCCGTGGTACCTCATGGATGGTTGCTTCATGGGAGTGCAGGGAGCATCAGAACTGGCCAGGGGGTCCAAGGGCTGAGTCCACATGGCAATGGGGGACCTCCCAGAGCATGGCAGGCCACATGTGCATCCAGAAGCCAACTACAGCTTGTAGGCAGCCTAGAAAGCTTTGATTCCAGGAAGTTCCAGAGACCTGAGAGCTGCAGAAAGCCTTCAATGACAGCAGGCATTTGTAGGCTGCAACTGGGTTGGCGGTCACAGCCCATGAGATCCAGAAGCTTGTCCAGAGTAATCATGGATCCAGAAAGTCCTAAGTCTGGACTGAACTGCAAAAGAAGAAACACCTGGTACCTGCATGTGGCCAAGGCTCAGAGGTGGGCACACTGTACCAACTACACTCAATATCAAAGAACTGGGAACTGACTTCTGGCCAGGAAGCTCCCTGGGCTCTGGCCTATGCTCTTCTAGGAACTGGCTCACTGTGACCTGGCTAATCACTATTCTTCTCTAAGCCTCAGCTTCCCTTACAATTTAATGAGTGGGCTGAGTTTTCGTGGTATATAAATCTGGCTCCAGACAGTGCAGGGAGAAAAAGACCAAATCTGGGTGCTTAAGGGAGGCCCTGAGGGCTGAAAGGTCCTCACCTGGCTTTGTCCCTCTGTGGCTTTATCCAAAGGATCCCCAAGCACTAGACCTTGCATCTTGTTTCCTTCCAAGGCTCGTACAGGAGAGTTTCCCTTGTTAGGGTTGAGGGGAGTTGAGTGGGGGTCAAGGCAAGGGCAGGACCTCCTCTCTCCATGGTTCAAATGTTCCCATAGTGGTGGATGGCTCTCAGATGAAGTGAGGTGGGTGAACAGCTCCAAGGGGCTTCCAGGGCCCAGACCCCGCACCCCAGGCCCCGCTCCAGGCTCAAGATTGGGGGCGGAGACAGCTCCCGGCTCTGGAGGAGCCGCCACTGGGCCAGTTGCCTTAAAAAGGCGCCAGTGCGCGCGCATCAGCAGAAGGGCTGCGGCTCTCTTCCAAAATAGGCAAGAACCAGGCAGCAGGAGACTAGCTGTAAAAAGCGAGCACTGACGTCACTCGGGGCCTCCCTCCTCGCCCCCGCCCCCTGCCCGCATCACGTCTCCATGGCAACAGCGTGCCGCTGCAGCAGATGAATGGGCTGCAGCTAGCCGAGATGCGTGCTGCCTCCTTCTCTTCTTTGGGCAGCTGCCCCGTGAAGGCATGCAGACCCTGCTAGGAGCAAGGAACACCCTCGTATTCATAAAGGTCCAGGGCTCATTCATGCCAAACTGCTCCTACTGTGTGCAAGGAACCCATGTGTTACTTGGCTCAGGTAGCTCTCGTCCTTTGGTTCAGGCCTTCTTGGGTTTTAGGGCACCCCTCTACCCGCATCTTTCCTGCCAGCTTTGCTCCGAAGTCTGTGAAAAACCTGACAGCCTTGTGTCTTAGCGCCACCGCGTGGCTGACGCTGGTGTTGCGTCAGGTGCACGGTGACTGACGTTCCTACCGTCTATGTCGTCCTCTGGTGTTTCCAAAAGGGAAAAGCATAGAACGGCGATTCCCCCAACAGAGCTCTAGTGGGTAATATCATACTGATACCGCCTCTTAGGCCTGTTAACGTTCAGTGAGTGCTCCAAATGTGTTAGGCAGTTAGGCGCTTTGTCTGTGTCAGTTCATTTCAACCGCGCACTGCAGAAAACGATTATTATTACCATTCTACAGGTGAGAGAATCTAAGGCTACTTGGATTTTTCTAGAATCCCACAGCAGCTCCAAGTAGAACTGCTGCCTCTTCATCACAGTGTGAAAATCGCTCATGACTTTCTTGTTAGAGACCCAGAAGCCACCCTAGGGCCACCCTTCCATTAGCAAAGGGAGCAGGGATTCTTACCCCTCTCCCAGGATTTTGGGGGCTCATAATAACTTACTGTGCCAGCCTCTTCCCTCCCTCCATCTCTTTTTTTTTTTTTTTTTTTTTTTTTTCCTTTGTCTTTTTGAGACAGGGTCTCAGTATGCAGTTCAGGCTGGCCTTGAGCTCACTTTTGTAGCCCAGGCTGGTTTCGAACTCGCACCAATCCTCCTGCCTCAGCCTCCCGAGTGCTGGGATTACACCTCCATCTCTCTTGATATAATTTTATACCTAACTATGTGCTACTTTTTTGTTTGTTTTGTTTTGTTTTCTGGTATGGGGGATTCAGCCTGGGACCTTGTGCTTGCCAACCAGGTGCTTATGCTGCTGAGCTATCTCCCCACCCTATGTGCTATACATTAGTGTTGCTGTCTTACCATGTATAATTTCTGCTTATTATGGTGGACCCCTTGTATTTAACTATTGGTGCAGCAAGAAAATGCCTCTGGATTTCCACTTGCTCCTCAGAATTGAACTTTCCTCCTTCCTGATGGACATACATTCCCTGATTGATTGTTTACCAGCTCCTGACTTCCTACAGTCTTTGGGGGTTGGTAGAAGCTTGTTCTTGTTGGCTTGTACTTGGAGTGTCAGGGTATATACTTCATTGCCCAGTTTTGCTGGAAGCTTCAGCTGCATGATTTTGGTTTTATTATCCAGTTGCTCTCTTTTTAAGTGGAAAATTATGGGAATTCAACACTGGTGCTGTTAAAAAAAAAAATTAGTGCTGTTGGGGCCTGGCAGGATGGCTCAGTGGTCTAAAGCGCCTGCTTAGGAAAGCTTGGGCGCCTGCAGGCAGCTGCAGGGACCGCAGTTTGATCCCTGGCACCACATGCTGTGCCAGCCCTGCCCTGAGGGCAGGCTGAGCTGGCCATAAAAATAAATAAACAAAAGTTCTGAAACAAGAAAAAAATTATAAAAAAAAATTAGGGGCTCGGCAGGATAGCTCAGTGGTCTAAAGTGCCTGCTTGGGAAAGCTTCGGCGGCTTCAGGGACCTCGGTTCGGTCCCCGGCACCACATGCTGCACCAGCCCTGCCCTCGGGGTGGGCTGAGCCAGTCATAAA
Source organism: Myocastor coypus (assembly GCA_004027025.1). Classification (NCBI taxonomy): domain Eukaryota; kingdom Metazoa; phylum Chordata; class Mammalia; order Rodentia; family Myocastoridae; genus Myocastor; species Myocastor coypus. Next base: position 7,694 of record PVJA010037164.1, read on the forward strand.
AATGAGTGAATAAACAAACAAATGTTCTGAAACAAGAAAAAAATAAAGAAAATTTAAAAGAAAATTTAAAAGATTGTTTAAAAAATAGTGCTATTGCTCCTGCTACTCCCCCCCCCCCATTTTTTAAAATGTATTTGGTTGTTACAGGGTCCCACTACACAGCTTGGACTCATGGTGATCCTCCTGCTTTCAGCCTCCCCTGTACTGGGGTTATAGGCCTGCCCCACTAGGTCTGGACTCTGGCCACCTCAGCCTGCCCTGGAGGTGGGTCTGGCACAGCATGTGGTGTCAGAGATGAAACCACAATCCCTGCACTTGCCTAAACTTGCCTAAGCAGGTGCTTTAGTCCATTGAGCTATCTTACCACCCTCTCCTGCATTATTTTTTTAAGTAATGCTCTTGGGGATGTCAAGGATTCTGGTGCAAACCACTAACAGGAGCCCAAAGGGTGGGTGGTCACCATTAATAAATTTCCAAGTAGACACTGCTGCCAGTGTGGCTTACAGGTCTGAGGAATTTAAATGATGCAGACCTGTTGGTCCCCATGTGGGTAACACTTACTACACTTATATATCATGGACTCCCAAGGCCCATCATTGGCCGTCTTGCGCCACCCAAGAGAACCCAACTCACTCAACATTTCCTTTTCATTCTGATGTCCAGAATGTTTTCCCAGTTTCCCTCTATTATTAATCCCACTGTTATGGCAATCCTGAAAGGACTAGAGAAATCCACCCAGAAATAACCCTTTTCTATCTAGATTTCCCCAAGTTTGTCCCCATGTAGCAGCTCTTCAGTCTATTCCTATTTTTTCTTTCTGCTGTGTTTTACACTGGAGCATCTCCTACTTCTGACTACAAAGTTTCTCCTGGACCACTGTGTTTACAGTTGTCCCTTTGGTCCCTAAATGTGTCCCTAGAGCACCTCTCTATCTGCTAATGTTAGTATCCTCTGCCTCCAGGAAATCTATGTAGTGCTACAGTTTGGCACAGCTTGGTAGATTCCCCATTTACTCACTGTTCTACCACTAACTTACAACTTCTCACCTACCTCAAGTCTGTGCCCACTGGCTACCAGGAATGTGCTCCATGCACAGAATTTTAGCATCACAGAATTAGAGGAAAGACACAGGGTGTAACCTGCAGCTGGGGCTGTCGATGGCCAGTCATGGTTGCTACCAAACAAAGCTGACAATGTCTCCCGAGCACTTTCAGTTGAAGATCTATCTAAATTCTTATAAGCCATCCCTATTTCATGTTTTGCTGATGGACTATTGGCTGAAGATAAATTTTCCATATTATTCCTACAATCAGTTGGACCAGTCATTGTGGCATTGTACCTGTCAGATCTATTAGTCCTTGATGTCTTGTATCAGTTAGCTATTGCTTTGTAACAAACAACCCCAAACATACCACCATAAAATACTACATATTCTCCTCCAAAAAAAAGGACTTGAGCCCTTTTTTTTGTCTTTTTGAGGCAGGGTCTCACTATGCAGTTCAGGCTGGCCTTGGCTGGTCTCGAACTTGTACTAATCCTCCTGCCTCAGCCTCCCAAGTGCTGGGATTCCAGATGTGAGCCACTATGTCCAGTCTCAATCATCATTTCAGTGCATGCCCCCAGGGGTGCTGGGCTAGCATGGCAGGAGATTATGGATATGCACCATCACACCTAGGTACAGATAGCTATAATAATTTTTTTATTTATTATTATTTTGTCCTTATTTCAGAACCCTTGTTTGTTTATTCACTCATTTTCATGGCCTGCTCAGCCCTCCCTGAGGGCAGGGCTGGCGCAGCATATGGTGCCGGGGATCGAACCATGGTACCTGAAGCTGCCCAAGGTTCCCCAAGCAGGCGCTTTATACCACTGAGCCATCCTGCCAGGCCCCAGATAGCTATAATAAGGAGAGGTAATATAGGAATCTAGTTTGGGGGGCTGGGAAGATAGCTCAGCAGTCTAAGCATCTGACTAACAAGAGCAAGGACCAGGTTCAATCCCTAGTACTCCATGCCAGGGCAGCTCTGAACCCCAGGTGCACTATGCCAGCCACAAAAACCAGGCATGGTAGTGATGCATGCCTGTGATCCCAGCACTGAGGAGGCTGAGACAACAGGATGACTATGAGTCTAAGCTGTGTAGCAAGACCCTGTACCAAATTAATTAATTAATTTTTTAAAAGCAAGAAAATATAATCTTCATATAAAAAAAGGAATCTAGGACCAGGGAGATAGCTCAATGGAATAAGTGCTTGCCTGGTAAGTGCAAGGTCTTGAGTTCAATCCCTGGTACCACACACACACAAAAAGGAATCTAGTTGTCTAGAGCCATAGCTCAGTACTATAGCACTTGCCTAATGCATGTAAGTTCCTGGGTCTCATCCTCAGTACTATAAAAAAAGAGATCCAATTTGAATTTGTAGAGGCAGTTCCTTTGAGAGCAGGATCCTCCAGGATAAACCTAGAGCAACTAATCCTGTCCCAGAAGGAGCAGCTAGGGGAACCCATGGCTTGTTCTTGAAGTGGGCAATGGGCCAAGCATGTGTTCAGCACGTGCTCCAGTGAAGATGTCTATGAAGGCTCCTGGGAAGAACTGGCTGCATGTTCCAGGTTCATGTGAGAGAAAGGAGTGGATTTGAAATTAGAAAGGGAACTAATCCAGAGCTCAATGACACCACATCCGAAAGAGTCTAAATCAACATCTTTCATCTTTCTGGAGATAGATAGATAGATAGATAGATAGAGATAGATATTCTATTTTTGTGAAAAATAGTAATAAAAAATTTTAAAGCTAGAGATTACATGTAAGATAATTACAGGACTAGCATCTGTGCCTTACTCTCTGTCAGTTCTAAGCCAAGGCCTCAGGTTATGACTAACGGGTAAGTCCTCCCCCTCAGACCTCTGACAGCCTCCAGAAGTGTCGCAAAATATTCAGGATCAAATGAAACCTCTTGTCAGCCTTCAGAGTTGTGAACTCCATAATGTCAGCTTCCACTATAAAATAATGGCCTTTAGTATCCTCTGTCTCTTCATTAGTAAACCCTTGATATAGATTTCTAGTTACAGAACTCATATACTTCTTTGGTTGGTGAACAATCCTGTATTTGCTAACTACTGCTTTACTGATTTTTTTAATAACACCATTAATTTGGTGATAGGTTAAGCAGGATTTCATGTATGAAAGAATTCCACTTAATTCATTAGTAGATATGAATAGCATTTCTTTAATAATTTTTTGTTCTTTCGGAGGCTTCTTTTTTTAATTTTTTATTTATTTATTTTTTTCTTGTTTCAGAACCTTTGTTTGTTTATTTACTCATTTTTATGGCCGGCTCAGCCCACCCCGAGGGCAGGGCTAGCGCAGCATGTAGTGCCAGGGATCCAACCGCGGTCCCTGAAGCCGCCCAAGCTTCCCCAAGCAGGCGCTTTAGACCACTGAGCCATCCCGCCGGGCCCTCGGAGGCTTCTTTATGGGTTCAGGTTCCTCGACTTTAGCTCTTCAGTGTCAAGACCAGATTCATTAACCAAGTTCTGCATTACTGTTACTTGAGGCAGATGAGGAGGAATGTTTTCATTCCTATGTTCCACATCTTTATAATCTTCTTCAAGAGATTCACAGAGTTCCTTGAGGGAACTGTGGGTTTCTTCTTGATACCAAATTACCAATTCAATTTTATTTAGAAGTTTGTTGATTATAATGATCCCATCTCCTATTTTATTTAATATACTCCTCAAGGTAAGTTCCTGGCCAAGATTTCTTAATGAAAGCATTGTTGTTTAATATTGCCAATCTTTTTTTTTTTTTTTTGTCTTTTTTTGAGACAGGGTCTCACTATGCAGTTCAGGTTGGCCTTGAGCTCACTTTTGTAGTCCAGGCTGGTCTCGAACTCACACCAATCCTCCTGTCCCAGCCTCCCGAGTACTAGGATTACAGGTGTGCGCCACCACGCCTGGCTCAATATTGCCAATCTTTTCATTAACAGGAGAGTATGACTTCCTGTCCCAGCTCTGAGGTCATCTTTTTTTTTTTTTTGTGGGACTGGGGTTCGAGCTCACTACCTTATACTTGCCAGGCAAGCACTCGTACTATGGAGCTATCTCCCAGGCTCCTGAGGTCTTCTTTTAATACATCTAGGAAAACTCCAATCTCTGTCAGAACCCAGGGAGTAAAATTCAAACTACCTGCCAGATCCCATGGATCATGGATACCTCTCTGTCTGTCTGTCTGTCTGTCTGTCTGTCTGTCTCTCTCTCTCTCTCTCTATATATATATATATATATATATATATATATATATTTTTAAACGATATAAATAATGGCCCATAGCACAGCATCTGCCTATCTGCCTGACAAGCACAAAGTCCTTACTTTGAGTCCCAGTACCAAAAAATAAAAACAAAAACATCAAAATATAAAAAGAACTATTCCCATCAGTAGCAATGCAAGGTTATACATTTTAGCCAGATTTTCTCAGGTGTTTTTTATAGCTTTAGTAGTTAACTATTCTGTTTGCCCTCCTGTACATACTTATCACGTAACAGACCCCTGGGAATGCAGTGAGAGCTCTTCAGACCTATTCCCATAGGGTGCATGGAAATAACCTGGTAAACAATATCCAAAGTTTGACACTTGTTTTTGGTCCTGTGTTTTTTTTTAATGGGCAAAATATATTTATTGGGGTAAAAAAAAAAAAAAAAGTTCCTGTCCCAAAGAGGGACAGGAGCGGGGCCCAAGCAGGTTGTCCCCAAAGAAAGTTTTTGGGTTTGTTTTTTTTTTCCAGTACCAGGGAATGGACTCAGGACTCTGCACTTGCCAGGCAGGTGCTTTCTCCCTGGCCCTTGGTTCTGTTTTGTTTGAGATAAAGAGAGAAGAATAAACCACTGTCTCAGTTCATGTCTGTATCATACAGTTAGTGTTGCCAGTAAAACGTTCTTAAACACAAAGAACTGTACTTTTAATTCCATATAACCATCTGCCTTTTTAATCGTTTTTTGTCATAGTCTGACCAAAATTCCTTCTGTATACAAGAGGCCAGTATAGGCAAAAAGCACATCGTTATATGCGGAATTTCGTTTACTTGGCATTTACCACGAGTGCAGTCACCTGGGAATGGCTGCAGGTAGGCCACAACACTTGCTCACTAAGGTAAACCATAAGTAATTTCTATGCTAGAATTCCATTGCTTTGCTCCTTGAGGTCTATGACTTTGTCCCAGGAAGTTACTTAAAAAGGGAGTGGCCCTGCCCAGGGCTGCCACAGATGCCCGAAGACACAGACCAGGCTCAGGCCTGTGGTCTAGGCATCTCCCCCAGTGCAGGCCCGGGGCAGTGAAATCTGGTGGAGAGGGCAAGAGCTTGAGCACCTCCATCCCCTCTGCCAGCCCACAGGGGCCCCTTCCTGCCTGCTTCTCCCACAGGCCTGGCAGCAGCCTCCCGCAGCATCTCCTGCAGTCCACCCTACTCGCCTCAGTGGATGGGCCGTTGCTTGGCTGTCCCATTTTTTATTAATCAAAGATAACCTGGCAGGCCGGCAGGATGGTTCAGTGGTCTAAAGTGCCTGCTTAGGAAAGCTTAGGTGGCCTCAGGGACCTCAGTTCGATCCCTGGTACTACATGCTGCACCAGCCCTGAGGGCAGGGCAGGAAGAGCCAGCCGTTAAAAAAAAAAAAGTGTCCTCCCACCATGCAGGGTCATTCCTGGGAGACACAGGGTGGCAGAGGCCTCACTTAGTGTGACCTGAGCAGGAGAACCTGTCCTCTGGGTCCTGACCATCAGGTCCAGAGAGGGGCCACAGAGCTGACCACACCAGATCACGACCCACTT
>PVJA010037165.1:0-20591 GCA_004027025.1 Myocastor coypus
GGGAAGGGAAGGGGAAGGGAAGGGAAGGGAATGGAAAGGAGGGAGGGAAGCTATCACTGCCTGACATATCACTCCAACATCCACACACAGGAGACATAGACCAATATTACTTATGTGAAAATTCAAAATATTTGCAAGTGAAAAAGTATATACGGGCCTGGAAATAGAGCAGTGGAGTAAGTGCTTGCCTGACAAGTGTAAGTTTCTGAGATCAATCCCTGATACCACCAAAAAGAAAAAAAAATGAGGCCATTATGGCAGAGTCTGCATGATGAGATAAAGTTGGTTTAATAATTAAAATCTGCTAGATTTATTCAAACTGTTAACTATATTCACATGCTGAAAACTTTCAAATTTCATATGCATGTAAGTGTAAACAGAAAACATTATTGTAGTAAAACGCATACCAGAAATGAGATTTTACAAATTATAATAATGGTGAGATATTAGAATGTCAAGATTCGAATTAGAAAAGCACAAAGCACTCGAGAATTGTTTGAAGAAAAAGGTAAAAAGTAACAATAAAACAAGCTTTTGCTGAAGAATAAAAAACACTAATAATTGGAAAGACAAATTATGTTCTACTCTAAGCCTCAGCCTACTAAAAAATCTCTAAATTTATTAAAAATTAAATGATCATTAAGCAGAGACATCTTAGAAATGAGGGGAACTTTATAACAAATAAAAAATATTGATTCAATATTGCATAAATGTGTTTATTCACCACAGATTCATTGCCTACCCAACTTCTATTAAAAACACTACATGTAGGGCTGGTGAGATAGCTCGGTGATCTAAAACACCTACTTAGACAACCAAAGGGACTATGATTTCATCCTCAGCACTACAAGAACCTCCAGCTCCTCCCCCAGGGCAGGCTGAGCTGGCCCCTCAAAAAAAAAAAATAATAATAACTACATGTAATGGAAATTCAAACTTGCACTAAATCATCATCCTTGCCTTTTACATATTAACATATTTAAAATCTATTCTGAGCATGTCCTTGCTAGCAATTTAAAAATAGGGCTGGCCAGATAGTTCAGCAGACTAAAGCACCTGCTTAGGAAGAGTGCAGCAGTTAAGGTTCCATCCTCAGCCTGCTGTGGTGGCCGTGCCATCGGTGCACGCTGAGATGAGGATTGAGATTCAGCATGGTGCTGTTCACCTATAATCCCATGATTGGGAAGCCGAACACACGAGAATCACCATGAGTCCAATCTCTGTAGTGAGACCCTGTACACCCTTAACTAAATACATTTTTAAAAAGATTTAAAACAATTTAAAAATAATTTATAACATATGCTATATGGCTGGGGTAGATGCAATTATATGGGCTTATTTGTATGTGTACATTTTAACCGCTTTATTGAGATACAAGTCATGTACTACAGAATATTATGTCAGATTTTGCTGTTGGTCTAAGGGCTTCGAAGATGAAGCAGTAAGGGGCAAAAAGTGTGAAATTAATTTAAATCATGTTAGTGTCAGCATAAGAATGTCAAACTCATGAAAGAGTAATATTTCACAGAGTGTACGTACTTCAGGAGGCCTTGGAACTCCATTTGAGTAAACAAAGTAGATCTCCGTTTTGTGTTATTTCCTCTGAAATAAGATTATTTACAAGTTATAAATATAAACTACCTCTAAAATTACTGATTGTTATAAAGGATAATGATTCTTTCTGGGGAAGGAATTATTAAGTGATGAAAATGTTCCAAAAAAAAAGGAAAAGTTTGAGAAACTTGATTACTTCAATTTGAACAAAGATTTTATCTTGAAATATTTTAATAATCTTAATCTTCAAAGTAGGAAATGTAACATAAATCTTCCTAAAGTGAATTGGTCAAAATAACATGACAATGCTTATAATAGCAGTCATGGGGAAGAATAATGGATTTTTTTTTTTTTTTTTGGTGGGACTGAGGTTCAAACTCACGACCTTGCACTTGCCAGGCAGGCACTTGTGCCACGGAGCTATCTCCCCAGCCCCTGAATAATGGATTTTTAACTTATGAAACTCAATACAATACATATTGGCATCTATCTATTATATCAGTGGTTTAAAATGAAGTTTTAGAACGACTCTGTTTGCCTTGGTAGGGAGGGAAACAGGAAGGTAAATAGAAACACATAGATAAGTAGATAGGTAATAGATGATAGATAGATAGATAGATAGATAGATAGATAGATAGATAGATAATGAAACAGAGATGTATGCATTCATACATACATAAGTGAAAAGGACAGAAAATATAGCAATCACATATATAAATGAGCCTAAATAGATGAGTGAAACTGAAAAGTTTCTGTGTTAAAATTATATGGATGAATCAAAGAGGTGTATGCAAAATCATTAATGGAGGTTACCTGTTAAAGTGTGCAGGGATTCATTATATGAGTCACTAAAAGGTGAATATAAACAGGAACCTTTTTAAAATATAGATAATTACAACTAATTGCTATTTTGTCACATAGGGATTTCTAAGAGTAAAGGAGCTACCTGCTTGGTTCTCCATTCTGCCAAATGTTGATGCTCTTAATTTAGTGATTCAGAAGCTCATGGGCTTGGTGGCATTCCAGTTAATCTGTCTCATGGGTACTGACTCAGCTGTTGAAATAACTGTGGTATTTAAGTTGATAATGAGGTGACCTTCAATATCAGATATTTCCCATGTACTGTTTCTATGGGTGGAATTCATTTTTTTCTACAATTTGATGAAAATCAAATCTGTTTTAAAGCTTGTAACCATAAACCTAGTTTATTAATCAATGAAGCAAGGGCACTATAAATCCGATTTTTATAGCACTGTTTATCAGTTGAAAGTCAGTTGAAGTGATAGGCTGAATGAATGGCCTCTAGAGACACCAGATCCTTTGCTCCAATTTTCTCTTTCTGTCATTGTCACGGTGTTTTACAGGGTATTCCTACATTGTAATCACTACATAGCAAGTAAATTTTATAGAACATAGTAAAGTTATTATGTACTACTATTTTTGACTTTACAAAGGGAAAGACTTCTCTTAATTCATTCATATTCCTACACTAATTTTCTTGGTGAATTTGTAATGAGCGTTTAATGAAAGCTGATGTTAACAATCTTACATTTTAATATTTTAAATGTTTCACGTGTCCCAATCATTACTGAATCATTAAGTGGGAGCAATGCAATCTAACTCACCAACTATTCACACACCAATAATTCGACCAGGCTTCAAGTGCATGATCTTCCCAAGGATTGGTAGTAGCCTGCATTTCTACTATATTAAATTTCCAGGTGTAAGATAATAGGTAATTTAGAAAATAAGAGAACACTAATGTCTTAGCTACACATTTCAGCAAAAACAAAATCCTTCAAACCATAGTTGTTTATAAAAATGCCTTTATTATCTTCTGCTTTTGTGGGTCAGCTTAGCTCGAGCCTCCAGCTCAGATTCGCACTGGGCTACATACCAGGTTTAAGAGGGCCGCAGTCAACACAGGGCCCAAATCTGCATCTGAACTGACTCAGTAGTTGTGTGTAGAATTAATATCCTTGTAAGATGCTGCACTAGGAGCCTGCATTCCTTAATGGATGTTGTTCAAAGAACATTTTCAGTTCCTTGGCACTTGGTCTTTTCCATCTTACAGTTCAAGGCATCATAGCTTGTTTACCGAAGAGAAAGAGAGTGAATGAGAAGTGACAGCGCCACTAGAATAAATACCCATCTTAAAACCTAATGTTGAAAGTGATAGGTCATTATTTTCTTGTGTTCTGTTTGCTACGAAAGAGTCATTAGGGGAGCCGGGGAGATAGCTCCGTGGCACAAGTGCCTACCTGGTAAATGCAAGGTTGTGAGTTTGAACCCTGATCCTGCAAAAAAAAAAAAAATCATTAGGGTTAGTCTACACTCTGAACATAGGAATTCCATTGAGAAAGAAGCCTATCAAAAATATACACATCCTCATTTTCGATTCTATAACAATATGGGTTGTCTATTTGATGGACTTTACTGGGATTACTGTTGTCTACCAACTATCCAGCTTCAATGTAGCTATGTGATGCACATGACTGTCTTCTGACTGAAAAACTGGGTTTTCTATGTCATTTTTATAGATATCATTCATTAAACCTTTCTCTTTCTAACAATTTCTCTCTATCTTCCTTCTAAAATATCTTATTCTTCTAATAAACAATATTTCTGACCAATGGCCAGATAGCTCAGCAGATTACAGTGCCTGAGTAGCAGACACAAGGATCTGGGGTTCGATCCCTGGGCATACCATGCCAACCCCATCCGCCCCTTGGGGCATGCTGACATGCAGAATGAGATCAGGAACAGTGGTATGTGCCTGCAATTCCACCTTTTTGGAGGCTGAAAATTGGAGTGGCCCTACAAATCCAATCTGTGTAGAGAGACCCTTAAACCCTGTATTATGTTAAAAAATTGTACCTCTGTTTCAGTCCCTTTGTTCTTCAGTGACAAAATTCCTGTGGAACTGTAATTTATGCACAGCACAAATGTATTTCTTTTTTTTTTTTTTTTTTGGTGGAACCGAGGATCAAACTCAGAACCTTACAATTTCCAGGCAGGCACTTGTGCCCCTGAGCGATCTCCCCAGCCGCAGCACAAATTTATTCTTACCCTTATGGAAGCTGGGATTCTAAGAAGTCTTGGTAAGTCCCATGTCCAGGGAGGAGTCAACATCTGCTTCTGAAATGACAACTTTCTGCTGCATCCTCTGAAAGGGATGAATGGTTTGCCTTCATAAGATGGAAGGGAAATAAAGGCACAATGGATAAAAGGGATGGTCCCACTTTCTCAAGCCATTTTGCATCAGTTCTTCCATCCACGTGAGCAGAGTCCTGATGGCATAAGGACTGGCTGAAGGTCCTATCTTTTAATATTGTTGAATTAAAAAGTGAGTTCCATTATGAATTGTGGAGCTGACACAGCTTTTTAAATCAAGGCAACTTACTTCTGAACAATTTCAGGTTTTTCTTCTTCATTATTCGCTTTATTTATTTATTTCTATTTTAGGGAAGCGTCTATACGGTGTTCAGGATCTCACTAGATCTGACTTGTAGTGATCCGCCTGTTTACAGTCTCCCAAGAGCAGGGATTACAGGTGTATGCCACCATACCCAGTGTCTTCCTTTATTATTCTCTTACAGATCCTACTAGTGAACTGTATCATGCAAAACTTGACCTAATGTATGATACTAATCTAATATACTATAATTTAATTTTGTTCATTTACTTATTTTTATTTTTAAGAGACTATAGCATTAAACATTAGAAATGATATAGAATTTCATTAACCAAAATGATAGTTCAACAATGGTTGTTATGTTGCATATTGTTTTCTTTCAATTAGTTGCTTGGATTATTAGACATAAGCATTCAAAATTGGTACAAATATTTGTCAAAACTAAAAGAAGAAAAAAGTAGCATGAACTATTCAACTTTCTTCAAATTGAATCTTTAAATATTGTTTCCTGTGCCCTTCCTAAGCAATCATATCCATATCTATCAGTACAACTCTGTCTGCTTTATATCATTTTGGTTAGACAAACACATGAACAAGGTCCCTAAATTTCTTTCTTCCTTTTTCTAGATAGCACTTTGCATCATCTGACATAGACAATGCTTTTGTTTGTTTGTTTGTTTGTTTGTTTTGTTTGTGTGTGTGATACAACAGGTTTCAGCACCCAAAGAAACTGCAGAGATATTGAATAAATAAACTCATGCACATGTGCTATGTGTGAAAGTTTATATGTACTTTCCTCTCTGACCCTACTTCCTGACACAGAGTTTCTATAATCTTGATCATTTCCTAAGCAATGGTAATAAAAAGAATATTTGGTCTTTCATTCTGGTTCCTGACATAGAGTTTTTAAATCTGTTATAATATGTTGCATTGTCAAGGGATCTTTCATACAAACACTCTTTACTGGATGGAGTTGGCCACCAAAATGACAAAGCCATGATTAAAAGATTAGAATTTTTAGCACTATGTCCAGTCCTTTGGAGTGAAGAAAAGAAACTAGAGATTGAGTTAATCATCACTAATGCCTTCATGAGGAAGCATCTTTAAAATCCCTATGAGATTGGAAGAGCTTCTGGGTTGCTGAATACATCCGTATCTTGGGAGGGTGCCACAGGGATACAATCTCTGTGCTAGAGATCCTTTCAGCCTCAACCTGTATCTCTTTATCCGACTATTTGTGTACATTGTAAGATTCTTTATAATAAATCAGTATGTTTAAGTACAGTATTTCCCTGATTTCCATAAATCACTGGACTTGACCAATTTGCAGAAGTTCCCAATTGTTACTCAAGTTGAAAAGAACTTGAGTGTAATTCAGGGACCTACCACATGCAGTTGGTGTCAGAAGTCTCAGAGGACTTCTCTAGAACTGAGTCTTAATCTGTGCTAACTCCAGGTAGATAATGTCAGAATTCAATTAAATTGAATAATTGGTTGGTGTGGAAAACACATGCATCTTTTCAGAATGGATGAGCTCAGAGTTGAGTATATCTATAGAAAAGAACAGTTTGTTTTTCTTATACAGCATGAATTTTTTTTGTTTCAATTTTTTTATTGTTTAAATTTAACAATTGTTATATTACATATTTTCATCATCAGATCAGTTTAGATTAATACATATAGGTATATAAGATAGATCAAACAATTAAACATTAACCTTTATAAATCAAAATTACTTTGTTTTTCTTTTCCCCTTTCTTTTCTTTGAAAGTTGACATATTGCACATTGTCCTCACAATCATTCTACGGAGTACAGTGTGTGGGCATGACCCACCTCCCTATTGATGTTGCTTAGAAAAAAAAGGAAAAGAATATACTTCTCTTTGGACTAAGAGGAAGCAGATACATACACAGTCAAATAAGCAAAATGGCCAAGCAATGGCCATGACTTGTCCTGTAGGCTGACACTAACAACAGTTCTACAAAGTACTGTCTATGGTCTCTAACTTAATCCTGAGGGGATTTGACCCTGGAAGATACAAAAAAAAAAAGAATTTTTGTTATACAGGTCTTGTTTCGACTTGCCCTTGACCACCCAGCAAAAAAAAAAAAATCCTTAATTACAATGCATGAAATGCAGAGCTAGATTGGTGAGATGAGCTTTAGGAGGCTTAGATTCAATAGCCTCCAACATCACAAGCTTCACTGGTGGCCCACTGCAATTCCAAAACAGCATGAATTTTTTAAGCTTTAACTTCCTAGGATAATTATTTGGAGAATCTTGCCAATTTTATTCCAGATTATGAGAACATTCCATAAAGTTATTTATTACTGTAGTTTACTATTAACAATATAGTGTTACTTCTATGAATGAATTTTCCCCACTTTATAAGAACAAAAGTGAAAATTTTCCCTCTGATAGTGTTTTAACTGTCTATTGAATCATCTGGCAAAAGACCCAATGGCAATGTAAGAAGAAAACAAGAAAAATAAGTAAATCATGTTATTAAACTAAGGAGAATGTAAACTTGATATTCACTCTATTCTATACAATCATATTATGTTTACACAGGTTATATATTGTTAAATATGTATACATGTATACATTTAAAATATATGTGATTAACTCAGAATCTATCCATTTATGCCTAGAAAGCAAGGAGAGTTTGTAAGAAAGGCAAACATTTTACAATCCAGAAAAGATCTAATATTTTTTTATTCCCAGGAACTATATTGTCTATTGATGAATTTGTTTCTAATTGATGCACATTTTCCCTCTCAAAGTTGTTTCTCCTATTCTACCTCACTGTCTTAGGTGCCGTTTCTAAAGACACAGTTAAATCAAAATATTAGAAAATATGATTTAAATTAATTTCAATTCGTCATTAGTTGCTGTGATTCCTGTTTTTGCTGCAGGCTTAAATATATACATTTTTAGAATATACCTTTATCCATGAATCAATTTTCTCAAAGCAAAAGATGTTTGAGAGGCTATTCATAGCTTTTCTACTACTTAAAATCAATCTCACATCAATATTTATAGATGTGGCTATCTAACATGTAGTACCTATGTCACGAAGACATAAGATCACCCTCATGCTCCGTGACTTTTTTTTTTTGTCTTTTTGAGGTAGTCTTGCTCCACATTTCAGGCTGGCCTTGAGCTTACTTTTTAGCCCAGGCTGGTCTTGAACTCACAACTATCCTCCTGCCTCAGCCTCCTGAGTGCTAGGATTACAATACCCCATCATGCTCTATGATGTGGACATAATTTATAGGATTCTGAAGTTTTTTGATTCACAATTATGATTTTGTTAGGCAAAAGGATTAAGATTAAAATCAACAGACGGAAAGGATCCTGGGTGAAGTTCAAGGCAAATTAGGTATAAACTTGTAAATGTTCTCCTCCAGTGGAGTAACACTTCTTTTTTTATGTTCAAGCATTTTATTGAGAGTCAATCATGCCTTTATTCACCGTCCAGGTCCCCAGAGCAAGAAGAGGTGATCACAATAAATTACATTGTTAATAACAACTCCATGGTCAACCTGGCATAGACAGGACATTACAATAATATAAAATTCAAATCCCAGCAATCCACAGAGGCCAATTTTGAAAGTGAGCTTCTCTTGGTAATATGCTATTTAAATCATTTTAATCTGTTGAATTTACTAATTGTGACACAAGAACATGTCCTCTGCTTCATACTTTCAAAGTAAAGCTGCTTCATAAAGAATGATAACTTAGATTTTGAACTCACTTATTATGGTAGTCATCTTTTTTATCTTTTTACCGTACATAAGAAATAAAAATAAAAAGGAAACAGGGACAGTTACTATTTTTCTTTTCTGTAACTGGGAATCAAACTTAGATCTTAAAGTAGTACAAGAGAAATTACATTTTCTTTTTCTAGATAGGGACAACCATTTGTCAACTATGGTGTTTTATGACTAATCAAATATTTGCCCTTTAACTCTGTTAGGGGAAGAGGTGTTAATTTTTTTTATTATTATCCGTATCCTAATATAAATACTAAAAAATATTGTAATATGCAACATTTCAGCCAAGCTTGGAAAAATATATTTATAAAGCTCATTGACTTAACTTAAATTTTAAAACAACTTTGTTTTACGCATGTGTCAGTTTCTTTGAAAAAAAATTACATACTACAAAAGTAAAAAATTGTAAAAGCAGGCCCAGCAGGATGGCTCAGTGGACTAAAGCGCCTGCTTAGGAAACTTAGGCGGCTTCAGGGACTGCGATTCGACCCTGGCACCACATGCTGTGCCAGCCCTGCCCTCAGGGCAGGCTGAGCCAGCCATTAAATAAATAAATAAATAAATAAATAAATAAATAAATAAATAAATTTAAAAGTAAATGGGCTTAGGAGATACCTCAGTGGCATAAATGCCTACCTTGGAAGTGTGAAGTCATGAGTTTGATCCCTGGTACAAAAAAAAAATCACTTTCAGTGCTCATTACATTGCTTTTGGTTTTTGTTTGTACTGGGGATTGAACCAGAACCTTATACTTGCCAGGCACACACTTAAGCTGCTGAGCTATCTTGTCAGTCCTAGATCAGTTGTCATCACCATGAAAGCCCTATATAATGGCTTCAATATGCAAGGATGCAGTTACCTTTTGTAGCAAAAAATCACAGAGGTAGGCTTCCTGGTGCTGTTGCTCTTGACTGTACATAGCAAGAAAAACAAGTCCATTCGATCTTTCTCATTCTAGCATTATGGTTCTAGAGCTCATGTTCAGTGCTTCATGGACATCAAATGATTGCTCTGCCATCACATTTGTCAATGACATGGCAGGTGGGATAAATGAAGTGGAAAAGGCAACCACAGAAACATTTGGTACTAGATTACTATCTAGAGAGATTTTATAGCCCCACAGGAGTCTGGGAAACCTTTTACAGTTTCCTCAATAAAGACAGTTGTTGAATTTATTCTTAAATTACTGACTAAATATTTTTCCTCATACACATTGGTAGATTTCTTCATAAGGATATATCAATGCTCCTTTAACTAGCTTTCAATTCATAAATATTTAATATTTAAATGTCAATAATATTTTCAGTGTGCTGCAGAAAACATCTCAGAACATGTGTCCTTTCATACTCTGTGTATATTTTTAGCACACATTTCTTGAAATGTATTTGGTAGATTAAACTGTTACACATTTTTAAATCATTATAAGGGGGATTTAAAGAGACTTTAAGTGGCTTCTTATTTTGGGTGGTGGATTCTACTTATAATGTTGATAATATGTTCAATTTTATTCTATATATGTAAGATTATTTCTACTGAAATTTTTGGTATAATCCTGTGTTGATAAAAATGAAATGGATGCTTACAAATTCTCAAAACTGGGTACCAAGGTGTGGGCACAACTCAGGCTATATATATATGTGTGTGTGTGTGTGTGTGTGTGTGTATATATATATATACATATATATATATATATATGTGTGTGTGTGTGTGTGTGTGTGTGTGTGTGTGTGTGAGACACGTCTAAAAATTATTAAAATAACTGTCTCAGGTGTTCGTCTTTTAGCCCAGTTTTTTTTGTATGTGTGTGTGCAGGGTCTCACTATGCAGCTCAGACTCATAGTGATCCTCCTCTTTTCTGCCTCCGTAGTGCTGGGATTATAAGCATGCAAAACAATGCCAGGACTCTAGCCCAGGTTTTGACAAACTTTGATTCATGTATACAAATGACCTGTAAAACTTTGGGCCCTGATCCTATAGTTCCCCAAAGTGGCCTGAAATACTAAATTTCTGATGTGTGAGGACTGAAATGATGCATTTGTTAACATGATATTCATACTTCTGATCATGAGTCTTTAGGCAATAATTATTAATCAAAAGTTGAACTCTAAGCCGGGTGTGGTGGCGCACACCTGTAATCCCAGCACTCGGGAGGCTGAGGCAGGAGGATTGGTGCGAGTTCAAGACCAGCCTGGGTTATAAAAGTGAGCTCAAGGCCAGCCTGAACTGCATAGCGAGACTCTGCCTCAAAAAGACAAAAAAGAAAAAAAAAATGAACTCTAAAGCAAGAAAAGGAGCTGGAGAGATAGCATGGTGCTATAAGTGACTGCCTGGCAAGCACAAGGATCCTATATGACAATCCTTGCAGGCCTGGCACCGTGCCAGCCACCAAACCTGTGTGTGTTGGGACATACCTGTTATCCCAGAGCTGGGGTGACTGAGACAGGAGGAACACTGACAAGTTTGATGTGCATAGTGAGTAGCTGTACCAAATTAATTAATTAATTGATGATTAAAAACAACTTATATCAGGTAAGAGGAATGCCAAGCACCAATATTGATTTACATAAAGCTGTATTCTTGGTATCAGCAACAGCACCAAGCTACACTCTTCATGGTGCCATTAACACAGTGCTAATTTTAAAACACATTGGCTGCTGTCAGCACACACATCCAGCACACACACACACACACACACACACACACACACACACACACACATATATATATATATATATATATATATATATATATATATATATCCACACAACATGGTAGGTTATCTTGGACCTAGACTGAGATACCTTTGAAGCAGACCAAAGGGCAAAAGGGACTTGCATGATATCTTGTGTTCTCTCTCACACCACTTGCATGACCTTACATGAATAGCATTTTTTTTTCTTGTTTCAGAACTTTTTGTTTGTATATTTACTTAGTTTTCTGGCCAGCTCAGCCTGCCCCGAGGGCAGGGCTGGCGCAGCATGTGGTGCCGGGGATCGAACCGCGGTCCCTGCAGCCTCCTAAGCTTTCCTCAGCAGGCGCTTTAGACCACTGAGCCATCCCGCTGGGCCCCATGAATAGCATTTTTTAATTCCCATGTAAAACTTGGGGTTTCAGAAGGTGGTAGATTTTGTAGGAGGTCAGATTCCTCAGTTACCTGTATTCTCTGTTCAGGGTATCAGAGATTGCAAGCTGTTAGCTGTGGTGATAGCTCACTATGAATTTGAGGCAAAGCGTGTTGCTTACCTCTTCTATGGTTTTGTAGAAGAGTCTCAGGTCTTTGGGGATCTTCTTCTTCTTCTTCTTCTTCTTCTTCTTCTTCTTCTTCTTCTTCTTCTTCTTCTTCTTCTTCTTCTTCTTCTTCTTCTTCTTCTTCTTCTTCTTCTTCCTCTTGTCTTTTTCAGACAGGGTCTCGTGATGCAGTTCAAGCTGCCCTTGAGCTCACTTTTGTAGCCCAGGCTGGTCTTGAACTCACACAGATCCTCCTGCCTCAGCCTCCTAACTGTTGGAATTACAGGCATGCACCACCACAGCCTGGCTTAACCAAATTAAGTCTTAACTGCCCAGCTTTTCACTCTATTACACTAGACTTACTCAAAACAAACTCTTTGCCACAATTCAAAATCAACTGATATTATTTATGACTCTAATCATATCCCTGAAATCTCTTCATCATGGTACATACATTATCCTGACCAAAATGGTGGTATCCCAACACTTTTGCCATATTTTATTATTTAGAAGCAAGTCACAAGTTTTGCTATAATCAAGAGGAGATTAAAGAAAGATTTGTGTACCATGGGACAGGGATAACAGTGGACATCTCAGAGTAGGTCAACTACAAAATTAACTTAAGTGTATACATTTTAATTATGACAGACTCACACTTTTAGAAGTCTTTGACAAACAGTGGTGTATTTAATTTAGAAGTGCACGTAAGATTTGAACCACACATCAGCATGTAAGAGATGCCTAAATTCTCATGATCATTACAGCACTATTCACAAGAACTTAAATATGAAGGCGACCTAAGTATATAGCAATAGGTAAATTAATAAAGAATCTGTGGTATAGTAGCATCTCAGTTGAATTTACTTCTCATGATTTCACTCTTAAAGCAAATTTGATGGATTTAAATTCAATGGGGAGATTTGATTTGGCTCTCATCCAATTCAGCTTACAATCAGAATTCTGGAAAAAAATCAAGTCAGTGAACCAAGGTATCTTTGTTAGATTCACACAACAAAAAATGAACATGTAGCATATATACATATATTGAAAGCACATATGTATGTGAGGGATATATACCACAGGAAAAACAAACTTGGTTTATCAGTACAGCAGCTTAAAGGAAATTGTGTTACTTGCAACAATATGGGTGAACTGGGAAGACATTGTAATGATAACTAAAATAAGCCAGATACAGAATGGCAAATACTGAATCATTTCACATACATGGTCCAATATTATCTCTGTATCTCCAGATACAGAGATATCAATGTAATTGCACCAAACATTGTTATAATGATATCATCCTATGTATAAGCAAAAATGTACTAATACCTTCAACATTGACAGAGGTTAATCCTTGAGAACTGGTACTAAATCTACCCATATTATATTATAATGCAACTATATACAGGGATGAAGTAATACAATTATAATCCTCTTTTCTGTAGCTGATCCCGGGATAGTAGCTGATATTTAGAACTACCTTCTTCTACTACTCATTTTGTATTTCCTTGGCCCTCAACAAGTACCTCAGTAGGTCTTGGTTCTTTCCAAGGTATGGGAGTGACCCATACCTTCATTCCTGAAGGCTCTAGACTATTTGTCATTATGTCTGTGTTAGGTTGTTGTAGCTTCCCATTCACCTTAATAACAGGGCATGGCAATACTAAGTGTTGCCCCAAGGGATCTCCTGCACTCCATGTATATTCTTCCTATTCTCCTTTATGGAGTAGTAATCCAATTTCCCCTTGATAGTGTGGATCAGTTACCCCTGGAAACACCATGATTCCTTTTTCATCTTGTTTCCTCAGAGGCATGAGGAGTTCAACGTGACTAGGGGGAAATCTTAGCTTCCAGTTCAATGGTATCATTGTTATGTTTCCTGGTACAAGCCTTCCCTCCTCTGGGCCTAGGACTCCTAGTCCAGCAGAACATAATGTTGTGGTGACGGGAAGCAACAATTTTGCTAGTGGATCACTAGGGGTAATGGCAAGTGATAACATTCCTACTCCCATCCCTTGATTCCTGCATCCATGAATCCTGGCTATGGGAGACACAGTACCATGCAGAGGGGGGCTGATTCAAAGTATATACAGCCTGTTGAAATACCTTACCCCCACCCTGCAAACTATTGCCACCTAGATGGCACTGTAAATGCATCTTCAAAAGACCATTCCACCTTTCTATCAATTGAGCTGCTTCTGGATGAGGAGATACATGGCAAGACCAGTGAATTCCATGAGCATGAGCCCACTGCTGTAACTCCTTCACTGTAAAATGTGTTCCCTGGTCAGAAGCGATACTGTGTGGAATAACATGGTGATGGATAAGCCATTCTGTAAGTCCACGGATGGCAGTTTGGCAGAAGCATTACATGCAGCAAAGGCAAATCCATATTCAAAATATACGTCTATGCCAGTGAGGAAAAAGTGCAGTCTCTTCCATGATGGAAGTGGTCCAGTATAATCAACCTGCCACCAGGTCGCAGGCTGATCATCCTGGAGGAATCGTACCATATTGGGGACTCAGTGTTGGCCCCTGTAGCTGGCATATTTAGCATTTAGCAGTGGCTATAGTCCGACCAGCCTTAGTGAGTGGAAGTCCATGTTGCTGAGTCCATGCATAACCTCCATCCCCGTCTCCATGGTCACTCTGGTCATGGGCCCACTGGGCAATGTAACAGGGGTGACTGAGGAAGGAGGTTTGCCACTATGCACAGGACAGGTCATCTTATCCATTTGATTATTAAAGTTGATTTCTGCTGAAGTCACCTTTTGGTGAGCATTCACATGGGAAACAATATATTTACATGCTTTGCCCATATGGAGAGGTCTATCCACATACCTCTTCCCCAAATATCCTTGTCACCAATTTTCCAATCACGCTCTTTCCAAATTCCTGACCATTGGCTACAGCCCCTGAGTCATATATAATTGCACATCACGCCATTTCTTTCTGCAGGCAAAAAATACTACCAGGTGCACTGCCCAAAGCTCTGCCCACAGTGATGATTTCCCTTCACCACTGTCCTTTAGTGATGTCCCAGAAAGAATGTAATGCTGCAGCTGTCCACTTGCGGGAGGTACCTGCATAGTATTCTCCTTTCCACAATGTACAGCCACTTGGGCAAAAGGCCGTAGGTCCCTCTGGGGAAGGACAGGAGAAAGATTGACTATAAAAATTCTGGGGACATTAGGATCCTTCCTCAATGAGATCTACCCTCCCCCATTTTCTGTAAACTGGCCCAATTCTGGGCACTGGTTGAAGGGCTGGGATTGCCTATCACCAAGTGTTGAAGTACATCTCTGTTTTTTTGCCCCTAAATTCTTTTGTTTATATAAATCTAGCAAAAATTTGGTAGGTTCCTCATATTTTTCACTTTTGGGAACACTGTGGCTAATCAGGCAACACTATAGGTCTATGCATGTCGGATTATTCTGGTCATTGTTCCGCTTCTGCTTGTCATGGTGATTAAGTGCTGCCACTTGACCTCTGCCAATTTGGGATCCAATCAAGCCCATGGCCCTTAAATTTCCTATTTGAGTAAATGCTGTCCCCACCGTAAGGTCTGGCATACAGAGAAGAGCAATGACAGCGCTCTTCAGGGATGCTGGTGCTCCTCTCACAAATCTGCTTCTCAAGGTGTTAGTAAGGGCATGTTTTCAGGATCTTCTAAGTGTGGAGCATTAGGGTTAATCTGAGACATCCACTCCAGCATTTCCATTTCTCTAAGCCTCTGAATCCTTTCATCAATAGCAAACCATGGAATAGCAGGCATCTCTAACTCATTCACTGTGGGCCATCTTTTGAGGCACACTTCTGCCAGCCAGCCCAATAGACCATTAACACTTTACTCCATGAGCCACAACAATAAATTCAGAGTCCCTACTCAGTGGTCCATAAGAACAAACACAGCCTGATCCAAGTGTATGTTTTCTCGCCCATTACCCTATGCTTGTTCATTAGGCCTCTGCTTATAAGAATTAGAAAACTCAAAAAGGTCTTTGGGAGAATAACAGATCTCCTCATGAATCACGTTATATACTTCACCCTTAGGTGACTTCTGTGATTGAAGTCTGGTTATGGGCCCAGAGGCAAAAATGGGTGTTGAGGGTGGGTCCAGAACAGTCCTGCCAGTGTTCTGTTCATTCCATGCAGTATTGGTTTCTCCAGATATATTAGGAGACACCAACATGGCAGAGGGTAAAGGCAGTGATCCCTCTGCCACAGCAGATGGAGAAATCTCTTCCCCAGGCAAAATAATCTCATTAGCATAGAAAAACTCAATATCCTCAGCCGCCTCAGGTTCCTCCCACACATCTTCATTCTAATTCATGGGATCCCTTTCTTTTCCAATCAGTGCCCTCACCTCCGCTTCAGATACCCTTCAAGGCTGAGCATTTAATTTATGTTGCAGTTCTGCCAGTCTAATTATGAGACAATGCATTTGGGTCTCTGCAACCTCAGCCTTTTGGCTAAAAGAGAAGAGATTATCTGTCAGGACACACTTAGAAGGTTTGAAATTTTTTATCTGAGTCTGGAGGTGGAAAATGATATCTTCAAGCTCTTTATTTTCATTCAAAAGTTTCTCCCATGAGGCTAATACAAACCAACTGACATTATTATATTCTTTACTTTGCCAAAAAGATTCAAAATTTTTCTGCATGGAATCTCTAAATTCCTGTGATCTCACAAGTGGTGAATTAGGGTAATCAAATGGGTCTATATGGCACGTTAGTTTAGGGAAAGAAAGGTTTGTTCAGCTCACAATTAGTGGAGGTTTCAAAATGCTGGCTCCACTTTGTAGGGTCTGGAGGAGAGGCTGGGGTGCTACCATGTCCAGGATGATCCACTTCATACCTCCAGGGACTGATGCCTGCGGGGAGGGGAACCTCTGATAGAACAGGCTGTCAGTTTAAAGGTTTGTGCCTCTCTTGACCACATTCAAGTCCCGCCCTGGACCTTTGGTCCCACTGCTCAAGCTACCTGCTTGAGAGTCCCATGATTTACATGAGGGTTTGGTGGGACAACTAGATACAGCCCTTAACATTCTGCCTCTGGGCCCCTAGAGTCTCATGTATATCATTTTGTCCAAAAGGCACTTTAGTCCATCTCTAAGAGTTGCCAAAGTCCCAGCAGATTCAACATTGCTGAAAAATCCAAGCCAGAAGATTCCTCCAAGATCCAAAGGAAACTCTCAACTTGTGAGCACCTATACAAATGAAAAATTGCATACAGCAAACATTCAAAGGCACAAGAAAAACACTGTCATTCCAAAGGATATACACATGAGGATACAAACCACCCAGCAGGGCAAACATTAAGTCCTATAGTTCCATGTGGAACATCCGAAGCAGTCTGTGGCAAATCATGAGCTCCATGTGACTCCACCCCTATAGCACTTTTGGTGGTTGTAGCTCCCATAGCTTCTCTCTTAGGCTGGCTATGCTCCCTCTTTGCAGTTTTCCTTAGATGATCCACATTCCTGGCTTTTTGAAACTTCTGGAGTTTCCACCGAACAGACTTCTCACTCAGAGCTTGACACATTGCCCTCCCTGGGGCACACTGCCTGGCCTCCCAGGCCTTCTTCTGAAATCGAGGTGGAAGTCTTCTAACTTCAGAATTCCTGCATTCTACATGCGCCTAAAACCAACACCACATGGATGATATCAAGGTCTGCTGCTAGCTGAAGCAGTAGCCAGGCTTCCTTCTCTCTTAGCTGTAGGGGTTGAGTGCCTGGATTTCTGAGCACTCTGACTCTGATTCTGAGAAGCAAGTTCTCTATGACGGTGCCATTCTATAATCTGGTGTAGCCACTGCCTCCATTCTGGAACCTGGTATGGCTGCTGTCTCCATTCTGGAACACTGGGCTCTGTGACTTTCTCCTCAGAACGAAGTCCCTCACCTTAGTGATTCTGAGGCTCCAAAGGGCAAGAACCTGCCACCTCCTGCGATGTCTCCAGGACATCTTTGCTACTCTCCTGTTCCTACTGGGCAGTGGAGATCTCACCTCCATAATTGCAGTCCACAGCCTTCCTCATGCTTTCTTTCTGGTCAAACTCACAACATTTTAAGTCATTCTGCTGGACTCTTTGCTCTTCATGTTCAACATATATTTGACTTAGAGCCCCCACCAATAACCATGCCACTGTCCTAATATTAGACTCCTTTGAAATTTCCTTCGAAATATTAATTAATCCTCCACGTTTAATCTCAGTCTCAGGCAAAGACTCTGGACACAGGCAAAATTCAGACAGACTCCAGGCCAGGCCAAAGCACAAATGATCTGGAGTCCAACAGCCAATGCAGTCCACGTCAAAACAATCTTAACTAACAAGTACTCAGACAAAAGTCTTCTATCTAGAATTTATAAAGAACTAAAAAGCATTAGGGTCCCAAAATTTAAAGACTCAATCCATAAACGGGCAGCTGAGATGAGCACACACTTCTCAAGAGAAAGAAATTCAACAAGTCTATAAATACATGAAGAAAAGCTCCACATCACTAGCCGTTTGCGAAATGCAAATTAAAACAGCACTTACATACCATCTCACCCCAGAAAGAACGGCTACTATAAAGAAATCAACCAACACCAAAGTTAAAGAAGCTGTGGGAAAAAAGGAACCCTTCTCCACTGCTGGTGGGAATACACACTAGTACAACCATTATGGAGAACAGTGTGGCGACTCCTTAAAAAGCTACGACTGGAAATACTATTCTATCCAGCTATCCCCCTAATGGATATTTTCCCCGAAGAACTGAAAACACCATATCATAGTGATGTCTGGTTCCTATGTTTATAGCAGCACAATTTGTAATAGCCAAAACTTGGGAACAACCAAAACGCCCATCATCTGAAGAATGGCTGAAGAAAATGTGATATTTTTATACAATGGAATATCACTCAGCTATAAAGAATGGCAAACTCAAAGCCTTTATAAATAAGTGAATGTATCTTCAACAAGTACTCGTAAGTGAAGTAAACCAGACCTACATGTGTAAATATTGTATATTTTCCCTAATACAAGTACTCAAAAGCAAAAATAAAAATGGAATGTATAATATAGTTAAATGAATAGCAAGAATTTAAGGATTAAAGAGTGAAGAAAGAGCTAGGAGAGAACTTGGGAAACATGATAGGCACAATTTATTTTAATAACTGAGATGACCCAAAGCCATTGACCAAAAAGAAATCACATTTAAAATACTCAGTTGTGGATGCTAGCCTCCATTTGATGTAAAAAAATATTTCCTTATATACCACAAATGTCGATGGCAATGTACTGTGTAGCTCAGCATTTGAAGAGTTCTTCAACATACTTCATAGGTGCAAAGCACACTCTTGAGAATATGCCGCTGTCTGGACAAGCAAAATAATCTTTGGACATAACAAAACATACCGGATGGCTAATTTCTGCTCTATGTGATTTCATTTTTTCGACTCACAGTGATTCCCCTGTATTCAGACTCCCAAGTGCTGAGATTATAGGCACGTGCAACCACATCCAGTCTCAATCACTGTCTCAGTGCACCTTCGGGGCATGCACGGCATGCTTGGGGTTCAAACCCCAACACTGAACTCTGTCTAAACAGGTGCTTTACACTGATGAACTACGCAGTTTCATATTTTAAACAATTGAATATAGGATGGAGTAAGCTCAAACATGCAAGTTCCTGCCTGGCAAGTGCAAGGACCTGGATTCGATCCCTAGTACTACATGTCATAGCATGGTATGGGCCAATGAAACCAGGTGTACTGGCATACAGCTGTAATCTCAGCATTGTGGAGGCTAAGACAAGAGGATCACTATAAGTCTGAGCTCCATAGTGAGACCCTGTACCAAATAAATAAATAAATAAATAAATTAATTAATTAATTAATGAAAAAGTTGAAGATAAATAACAATTAAATAAGATTCCTTCTGACAGAGCTTAACTTGTGCTCTCTAACAAGATGCAATCAGTAGTTTTATCAACTTTGTACACTGTGTAAATGGAAAAGCAAGTGTTGTTGGATAGTTAGACTAGATGAGTTCTTTGTACCACCATCCCCTTCCCTCCTTGAATTTTAACCCTTTTCTTACAAAGGACTGACTGATCTTTGTAAATAACAAAAGTCCTTGGGACACAGGGCAAATTCTGTGCATATTTTTCTACCTTTCTATTTAATGAGATTTGGGAGCCTCCGTTGGGAAGGGCTAAAGCTCCATTTGATAATGCCCCAAGTGTCATAAAATATCTTGACATGATCCAACATAGAGCAAACAATTCTGTTCTATTAGGAAAGAATTCTATTGGCAAAGAAAGTATGTAGGTCTTTTAACTGACTTTCAAGTGCCAGAGGACAAAGAAATGGAGGGAAAGTGAACCGTTTTGAATAGCAGCTATAGATCCAATTCATTCCTTCTGTTGTCCTGCTAAGAGATCAGTCACATCATATGGAAAGGCAACATAGTATAGGATAGTGTTTCCAAAAAGTTTCATATTAGTTTAGAGCTATCTGGGAATTTTGTAGACATGTTCTGAAAGGAGTTCTAATTTCTAACATTTAAAAGCCATGCGAAGAAGAAGGAGAAGAAGAAGAAGAAGAAGAAGAAGAAGAAGAAGAAGAAGAAGA
>PVJA010037166.1:0-20598 GCA_004027025.1 Myocastor coypus
TATTTATTTATTTATTTTGTGGTACTGGGGATTGAACTCAGGACTCTGCACTTGCCAGGCAAGCACTTATTCTATTGTGCTATCTCCCTGACCCTCTTTTTTTTCTTTTCTTTTTAATGTATTTGGCTGTTACAGGGTCTCACTACACAGCTTGGACTCATATCGATCCTCCTGTTTTCAGTCTCCCCTGTGCTGGAATTGCAGCTGTACACTACCCCACCCGGACTCTGGCCAGCTCAGCTCACCCTGGGGCCGGGGCTGGCAAGGCAAGTGCTATGGGAGGTCAAACTGAGATCTCTGTGCTTGCCTAAGCAGATACTTTAGTCCACTGAGCTATCTCACTGGCCCCAAGTTCTTTTCTTATTTCTCCAAGATTTGACATATTCTAAAACCTAATGAAAGTTGGATGAAGCAGGAAGGATAGAGGCCTCAGTGGGTGGGCTGATGGATACACGGACTGATAGATGGATTAGCAACAGGGTCTGACAGAAGGCTGGCTCGGTGGCTAGCCGGAGAGTGGGATAGATGAGACCCTGGACTTACAGTTGAATGGCTGTAAATGTTGGTCATTGGATCGTGGGTGGACGGACAGGGTAGTGGAAATCTGTGAGAAGAGGGTGACTGGCTGGAGGGAGGGATGGGTGGATGCATGAATGAACAGATGGATGAGCGGACAGGTGGATGGATGACGAGCTGACTGATTATGTGGATGGGAATGGAGATTTGCGGGTGGCGTCCTGACTGGCTTACGGGCAGATAAGATTTGCTGGATTTGCAAATGAATGCAGATGGTTGATCACTGGACTCATGGATGGATGGACAGCACAGAGGCAGTCTGAATAGATAGTGACTGGCTGGAGGGAGGGAGGGGTTGATGGATGATGGAGAAACTCGTGAATAGGCTGTAGAAAACCTGGCTCATGGATAAGAGGTATGCAAGGAACGGGGTGAGAACGATGATAAATACATGAATGGATTTGCAGAGGAATTATGACTGTGTTGGTAGAAGACTTGATTAATGGACTGATGGATGGATGGACAGATGGATGGATGAATGGGTGAAAAACAGAACAAATAAGTGAAGCCACACCCTTTGCCCACTCATGCCCCCTGCTATCACTCACGCACTGGCCTTCCTGACTGTGTCCCCTCTTAGGGGTCCTGGGATAGATTTCTGTTGGTGCAAAATCTTCTCAAGTCTCTCCTGGAAGTCTGCCAACTGCTCCCTTGAAGACACATAGGCCACGTCTGTCATGAGCAGTCAGGCTTACCATCCCGGAAGTACCCAAGCAATCCTGCCCCATAGAGAAGGTCCAAAACACTTACCGCAGGTCTGGGAGGAACTGGCAGCTGGGACACTGCGGAGAGTCTGGCCAGGACTCTGACATTCCACTTTGATGGCGCGGTGCTGAGGAGGCTGGGAGCCACGAGGAGGAGGAGGAGTCAGCTGGGAGTTGGGGGACAGTCTTTACTCTGGGTCCCTCTACTGACCTGGTCTAGGGCATGGCAGACCAACCTCAAGGAGGGCTCTGAACTCCAGCGCGGGGACCCAGAGCCTGGGGACACCCGCCCCCGGAGGGCCCCGCTTGGGTGCATTGGCCTCACTCTGCGCCTGCAACTCTGGCTCCTCTGAGCACTTGGCCCGCAGCTGGGCCAGGAACTCTCGGAACTTGCAGGGGAGCAGCTCTCCCAGGAGCGCACCCACGGGGTCCAGGGACTCCTTGTCCAAGCCCATGCCGAGAGCCTCGGGCTCCCCAGGCCTGGGGCGGCGCGAAGCAGGGGCCCAGGGCGCGGGTGTCGAAAGCAGCGGCGGCAGCCGGTGGCGCTTCACCGGCCGGGTTTCAGGGAGCAGTACCGGAGGCGAGGGGCTCCAGACGCCGAGCCCCGGCCTGACGTCCCGGTCCTGCCACCACAAGGGGCCACCTACGAGCACCTGCGAGGCCCCTGCACCTCCAGTGCCCCGGGGTGCCCTGAGCTCCGGCCTGCCTAGCTGGGGCAATGGCGAGGCTCGGCGCCGGAGGTCACCGGCGGCGCGGGGACACCCATCAGGTGCCACCGTCTGGGTGCCCAAGAGCAGGGGGTGCAGGAACATGGCCTTGGCACTCGGCTCAGCGCCGCCTCCCACCCGGGCGCGCAGGAGGTGCGGCAGCAGAGCCGGCCCTGGCCATCGCGCCGGAATTGGTGCCCGGGGCTACGCTCAGTGCACCACTGGCTTCGTGGACACCGAGAGAGTGGCTTTCAGCGACAGCCCGCTTAGCAGCTGTTTCCTCACCGGGAAAACGGTGACAGCAAGAATACTCCCACCTGTGGGGGGCGCTGTGACGTTGATGTGAGCAGCCAGTACGTGTCAGGTGCAAAGGCCACTGCCAGACACGTGGTACAACAAAGGCGACCTGCTGTCACTCTACTACGGAAAAGATTATAACCGGTAATCCCAGCCTTTAGGGGGCTGAGGTAGGAAAATCACTGCAAGTTGAGGGCCAGCATGAACTACAAACTACACCTTAGCTCAAAAACAAATAGGGCTGGCGAGATAGATCAGCAGACTAAGCACTTGCTTAGGCAAGTGCACAGGCCAGCATTCGACCCCTGGCATCACATGCTATGTCAGCCCCACTCTTGGGTATACTGAGCCAGCGCTAGAGTCCAGGTGTGCTGGCGCACGCCTGTCATCCCAGCACTGGGGAGGTAGAAAGCAGGATCACTATGAGTTGGAGTTGTGTAGTGAGGCCCTGTACAATAATAATAATAATAATAATAATAATAATAATAATAATAATAATAAATGAATGAATGAATAAGGCTGAGTATGCAGCTCAGTGTGAAAGGTCTTGGGTTTGATCCCCAGTACACAAAACAGGAGCTACGTTTTCACCCCATTTATTTATGTGGTACAGGGTCTCACTCACTATGCAGCTTGGACTCAGTGATTCTCCTGTTTTCAGCCTCCCTAGAGCTGGGATAATAGGCACATGCCCTCATACCAGGTTAACCCAGGCAGTTACTTAGGGTTACATCTGGGCTCCCTCCACACTTTACCAGCTTTCCAGCCTGTGAACTTCTCGGCTGCCCATGCTCAGCTGTAGAAAGGAGACAGTACCCATCCCTGAGCACCCAATGGTGCCAAGGGAACGGGGCACTTGGCTGCCTTCAGAGTGTGGGCATGGCAGACGCTGTTGATTATAGTACCCTACAGAACCTTCTGTGTAAAGAGAGACCCTGGGGGACCTCCCAGCACTGAGGGGCCTCCAGGTCTCCCTCCTATCCCAGATTCAGAATGAGGATGTCCAGGCAGTGCCAAGATGGCTTTTTTGCCAGTGCTGGGGAATAAGTCAGAGTTGCAGCCATGCTTGGAAAGCATGCCACCCTTAGTGACTCTCTCAGCCTAACTCACATTGCTAACTCCACCTTGGGCAGGCAGCACCCCAGTGCTCCTGCACTCTCACCCTGGGAGTCTCAGCCTGCAGGCCTGAGCTGGCTCCGGAGTGGTGTCACATGCTAGGACTTCTGGGAAGTCCCACACGCTAGGACTTCTGGGAAGCACCAGCCGCGTTTGGAGCACCTCCCTGCTTTCAGAGCCCGCTGCCCTTGGGTTCCCTTTAGGGTCAGGGTGCTCCACCCCGTAGCCTAGGCCCCGAGATGCAGAGCAGGGCTGTGGTCTCAGGGCCTAGGAGCAGTTAGGTCTAAGCCCTCTCCGGGGAAGCCCAGCAGCTCTTTGCAGATCTGGAGGAGAACAGGGTAGGCCACAGACACAGTTGGCCTGAAGGTGCAGGGAAGCAAAGCCAGTACCAGCCTTTCTTGGTCTTCCTCCATCATCATGGACAAGTTTCTTCTTAGTCCCAAGGACAAAACTGAGTCAGGGGAGACAGCAACAGACTGGCTTTTCAGCAACCACCCCACCCCTCCCCCTTTCATTATTGCTGCTGGGAACAGGCAGGCGAGGTGAATCTAACACCAGGATGTGAGGGCAAATGAACTTAGTAAGATTAATATTGTGATTTTTTTTTTTAAATTTATAAGACGGGGGATTTCCCTAAATGGTTCAGACTTCCTTTTTTTTGTCTTTTTGAGACAGGGTCTTGCTATGCAGCTCAGGCTGGCCTTGAACTCACTTTTGTAGCCCAGGCTGGTCTCGAACTCACACCAACCCTCCTGCCTCAGCCTCCCGAGTGCTGGGATTACAGGCGTGCGCCACCACGCCTGGCTCTTTTTCGTCATTTTGAGACAGTATCTCACTATGCAGTTCAGGTTGGCCTTGAGTAGTCCAGGGTGGTCTCAAACTCGCACCCATCCTAGTACCTCAGCCTCCTAAGTGCTGACATTACAGGCATGCGCCACCATTCAGGCTTCCTTTGTTTTGTTTTTTTAATTTTTTAAAAGAATTTTATTTATTTACTTGCTTGAGAACTTTTGTTTATTTATTTATTTATTTTTATTGCCTGCAGGCGCTTTAGACCACTGAGCCATCCTGCCCAGCCCACTCAGGCTTCCTTTGAACTCACGATGTAGCCAATGTTGGCCTTGAGCTCGCAGCGATCTTCCTGCCTCTGCTTCCCAAGTGCTGAGATCACAGGCCTGTGTTACCAGCAGGGTTCTGGTTCCTGAAAGCCCACAGCAAGCGCAGGGCTGAAGGCTAGAAACTGAGTTATTATGACATACATCTGGCATGCGACGCCGCTCACAGCCTCCACGCGACAAACAGTGCTATTCGCTGGAGAAGAGATCAGACACCGCGGCTTCTTTTTGTCTTTTTGAGACAGGGTCTCACTATGCAGTTCAGGCTGGCCTTGAGCTCACTTTTGTAGTCCAGGCTGGTCTCGAATTCACACTGATCGTCCTGCCTCAGCCTCCCAAGTGCTGGGATTACAAGCGAGCGCCACCCCTCCCGCCTCACCGCGGTTTCTTTAAATCCTAAAATCAGGGCGGTCCTTCCGCTCAAACAAAACAATCCAGAGGGCTCCTCGCAACCCGCGGGGCGGGGCAATCCGGATGAGGGGCGGGGCCACACGTAGTTACGTTCCTGGCGCCCGGAAGTGACGTTGGGACGTAGTCCGCGCGTGCCAAGTGGTCACTCCTGTTCGCGGACGAGGGGAGCTTTTGCCCTCCCTTCTTCTCTTGCGTCCTCCTGTCCTCGTCCCGGGAGGCCCCGCCCGGGGTGAGTAGCGCTAGGATTACGGAGGGGAGGCGGCCCCAGGAGAAAGAGGACCCGACCCCAACTGCCTCAGGCCCAAACCGCCCCCCCCCCCGTGTATCCCGGCGCGGGTGCGTCACCGGCTCGGGCACCACGTGCGTGTCCACGGAGGTCCGGCCGGATCTGGGCTGGGATAGAAGGGAGCACAGGGAGGCTTTCAAAGGCAGGGCTCCGAGACTCAGTTTCCATCTGAGACTCGGGGATAGGGAGAGCCCCGCTGCCAGGCGGGTGTGAGAGATCCGACTAAACGCCCGGCACCGCCCGTGTTCAGGATTCGCTATCATATTCAACCCCGGGTACAGGTGCCGCCGAAGCCCGTGGGTCTGAGGTCAGCAGGCGTGCAGGGACTGCGTCCTAAAAGGCCCAAACCTTGGAGCCCATCAGCGGAGTAAGCCTTGATCTCTGGTTTCTCTGCACAATAAAGAAAGGCGGGCTGGGCAGGGGAGATGGAGAACGTCAGAGCCCCTTGGGGGACCAGGGCTGCAGTCTTGGGTGTTGGCTTAAGGCATATTTTTTTTCTTAATGTGTTTGGTTTTTCTGTGTGTATACTGAGGGCTGTGGGAGGGTTGGGGATGCATATGGAAGGTTCTAGTGGAGACCAGAAACCCTGCAGTCTCCAGGACAGCGTCGTTGGCTTTGTTTTGTTTGAGGAGACATAGTTCACCGTAAGTAGTTCAGGATGGAGATCCTCCTGCCTCAGCCTCCCAATTGCTGGAATTTCAAAAGTGAACCACCAGCTAGGCATGGTGGCAGACGCCTGTGATCCCAGTATTCCAGAGGCTGAGGCAGGCAGACTGCTGCAAGTTCAAGGCCAGCCTGGGCTACAAAGTGAGTTCAAGGCCAGATTGAACTGCATAGTGATGAGACCCTGTCTCAAAAAGACAAAGACAGACAGACAAAAATATACCACCATATCTAGCTTCCAGGACAAGGTCTTTAATCTGATTTATCCTGGATTTACATGGGAGAATCTCACTCTCATCTCTGCCAATTTGAAGTGGAAGCCAGGAGGTAAACTGTCCTGTGGTGATAAGGCATGTTCCTGAAGGATCCCCGCATGCCACGGTTCATGCGGTTGTCAAGACATTTATCATGGACTCCTAACAGGCAGGGCACATGAGGACCTCAGTTCAAGTCTCAGCTCCACAGAGAACATGGGCCTGGCCTGGCCTGTGGAGAGTATCTCTGGCTTCCTCTGCCTATACATTCGCCACCACCGCTTTCTTTCTTTCTTTCTTTTACAGTCTTGCTTTTTCTTTCTTTCTTATTTATTTATTTATTTTTCTTGGGGTTTTTTTTTGTCTTTTTTGAGACAGGGTCTCGCTATGCAGCTCAGGCTGGCCTTGAGCTTACTTTCGTAGCCCAGGCTGGTCTCGAACTCGCACCCATCCTCCTGCCTCAGCCTCCCAAGTGCTGGGATTACAGGCATGCGCCACCACACCCGGCTATTTTTCTTGTTTCAGAACCTTTGTTTGTTTATTCACTCATTTCTATGCCCGGCTCAGCCTGCCCTGAGGGCTGGGCTGGCACAGCATGTGGTGCTGGGGATCGAACCGCAGTCCCTGAAGCCACCCAAGCTTCCCCAAGCAGGCGCTTTAGACCACTGAGCCATCCCGCTGGCTCACCACCTGCTTTCATAGTCTCTGTTCCCATGTGGTGGGGCGCTGAGGAGCGCCAGGCTGGGTCTCCTTGCTTGTGCAGTGGGGGGAGCACAGCCCGTGCAGACCTGGTGCATCTAACTAGAGCCCTGTTTTCTTTTTAATCCTCCCCATTTTCATTTTGCTTTTTCCAGTTACTTCATTTTTTAAAAAAAAACTTTATTATGGGCCTGGCGGGATGGCTCAGTGGTCTAAAGCGCCTGCTTGGGGAAGCTTGGGTGGCTTCAGGGACCGCGGTTTGATCCTGGTCCCTGGCACCACATGCTGCGCTAGCCCTGCCCTCGGGGCGGGCTGAGCTGGCCATAAAAATGAGTGAATAAACAAACAAAGGTTCTGAAACAAGAATTAAAAAAAAAACTTTATTAACCAGGCATGGTGGCCCATGCCTGTAATCCCAGCACTTGGGAGGCTCAGGCAGGAGTATCAGTGTGAGTTTGAGACCAGCCTGAACTACAAAAGTAAGTACAGGGCTAGCCTGAACTGCATAGCGAGACCCTGTCCCAAAAAGAACAACAACAAAAATCCCACACGTATATTTATTTATTTACTTACTTAATGGCTGGCTCGGCCTTCCTGGGGGTGGGGCTAGCTCAGCATGTGGTGCCAGGGATCAAACTGCAGTCCCTGTGGTTGCTTAAGCAGGTGCTTTAGACTGCTGAGCTATCTATCTTACTAGCCCCTCATTCTGTTTTATTTTTTGCAGTACTGGGGATTGAACCCAGGGCCTTCAAATTGAGCTTCATCCTTGTCCATTTTTAGTTTTTATTTTGCGACAAGCTCTTGCTCCGTTTCTTTTTTTAGAAAAATTTGTTTTTTGGTTTTATTTATTTATTTATTTATTTATTTTTTTTTTGAGGCAGGGTCTCGCTATGCAGTTCAGGCTAGCCTTGAGCTCACTTTTGTAGCTCAGGCTGGTCTCGAACTCGCACCCATCCTCCTGCCTCAGCCTCCCGAGTGCTGGGATTACAGGCGTGCGCCACCATGCCCAGCTTATTTATTTATTTTTATTATGGCCGGCTCAGCCTGCCCTGGGGGCGGGGCTGGTGCAGCATGTGGTGCTGGGGATTGAACCTTGGTCCCTGCTGCCACCTAAGCATTCCTAAGCAGGCACTTTAGACCACTGAGCCATCCTGCCAGCCCCTTCTTGCTCAGTTTCTAAGCTGCCCAAGCTGGACTGAACCTTGGCAGTCCTCCTGCCTCAGCCTCCTGAGTGCTGGGATTCCAGGTGTGCACTACCACTCCCAGCTCTCTTTGCATTTTTAAAGGCAGGGTCACACTGAGCTGGCTTTGAGCTCAGCCCTGGCCTCTGCTCCGAGTGCTGCCACGCCTGTGCTTTTTTCCTTCCTACTGAGCACGTGCTTTGCTGTCCCCGCAGATGTGAGGAAGTGGCCTGCAGCAAGGTTCTGTCGTTTTGCTTTCAGACTTTTTCTTAGGAATGTCACGTGGGGAGAGTGAGGTAACCCTGCACAAGCGTGTTTGTGACAGTTGAGGCACAGCCACATGGTGGCCCTGGGCTTGCAGGGCCCTGCAGTTGGGCAGCTCCTCACCGTGCTGAGCACGGTGTGGGTGACCCCCTTCACCTGCCCAACCTGGATGTGTCGTGTGACTTCTAGATCCTAGGACATACAGCAGATGTGGACCCTAGTGCCATGTGTGGACAGAAGAGGAATCTCTTTTTCTCCTGAGTCAGCGCTGGAGCTGGCGTCAGCGTGGGCCTTGCCATTTCCTGGCCGAGCTTGGGCCTCCCGGGCCATTCCTAGGATCCGCATGCAAGTGGGTTCTTGTAAATTAGATTATGCAGGGACCTTGACATTTAAAGCAATCACGTCAGAGGGCTTTTGGTAAAGCAGAAAAATTGCACTGGCAAAAAAAAAACGGCCTTCAGCTTTATCCAGCTTGGAATGGCTGGACTTTTGTCCATAGGATTTTCCTAAAAATGGAAAATAGTCATAGCTGTATAAAATCCCTTCTGTTCTTTAGCCATTTATTTATTTATTTATTTGTTTATTTATTTTGCAGAACTGGGGATTGAACTTGGAACCTTGTGCTTGCCAGGCAGGCACTGATCAGCCAATTAGCAAACACTCGCCCTGAGCTAGACACTGAGGTGGGGGGTGCACAGGTCCTGCCCTTGCTCTAGTCCCAGAGGCTTGCAGATGGTAGGTAGCGCGCCCAGGAAGGGTCTCCCCAAATTGTTCTGGTAATTGCTCCCAAAAGAACTTTTTGTTGAATGTTCACGTGCTGTGGAGGGACATAAGAAAAATGCAGGAAGACACAGGAGAGAACTCGGTGTCAGTGTTACTGTTGTCCTTGAAGGACTTCCGGTCTGGTGGGGAGGCAAAGCTGAACATAAAGCTGAAGTTCCCGGGCTGCTGGGTGGCTGCAGGTGGGGGCCGGGCTGGCGGTACGCTGTCCTCCCCGGTGATCTCTGGAGTGGCTGTGACATGGTTGCTATGGACCCGTTGGCAGGGAGCAGCTAGCCTCCCCATCAGACCCAGAAGTGACAGGACTTTTGGGCTGGTGGGCACTTCCTGTCAGCTTTTGTCTGGAGCCGCAGGGGTGGCAGCCCCCCCTTCCGCTTGCTGTGTTCCTCAGTGCAGCGAGGGGCATTGCAACCCTGTGCCCCTGCAGTCCCTAGGCCGTGGCCCCCAGACACACCAGTGTGGAGCTCTGTGGTGGGCCCAGGGGCAGCGTGAGCCACGATCACCTGCCGCCCCTCGCAGGCTCCTTGTCAGCACAGTGATGGCAGTGGTTTGCGTTGTGGCCCAGATGGGCCTGCAAGTGGGCTGAGGAACCTGCAGGGTTTAGATGGGCTCCCTGTGGGCTCAGTGAAGGGCCCATGAAGTCGCAGGCAAGCCTTAGAGGATGGCCTGACAGGCACAGCCGTGGGCAGTTCTTAGCAGGCCACTACAGGACAATGTCCCTGAAGAATGCCTAGTCCAAAGCAGCAGTGGGCTGGGGGGTTGGGCCACACACCCTGCCACCCTGTGGCTGCCCGGAGGGCCAGGAGCCTGTCAAGGTGGGCATGCTGTTTGTGGAAGGTTCCTCAGGATATGTTCAGAGCACAGTGGTGCATGGGGCTGGGAGCCCATGCCGCCAGGGAGGCCGCTGCCTTTCTCCTGCCTTCCCTCTGCACGCGCTCCTGCCTCGCCTGAGCTGGGGCGCAAAGGCTGCGTGCGCGTGCTGGGCCCTTCCCTTTCCTGACTTCTGCAGCCCCCAGAGCAGGCCAGACTTGGGCTTTTCTCTTTCTCCTTTATTCATTTTTCCCTCTTTATTTTTTCTGTCTCAGGCTGAGGACTGGGGTCTGAACTGAGCCATATCCCCAGCACTTTGCTGTTTTCCCTGAGTTGCCTGGGATGGGCTCAGACTTGTGATCCTCCTGCCTCAGCCTCCCAGAGTGTGTGGATTACAGACATGCACCCATATGCCCAGCTCAGTTCTTTCTTTTAGTTCTCCCTCAGCCTTTTCTCAGAGTTGCTTGTGGTGGTTCTCCGAGCCTTGTGGGCCCAGGCATTGGTGGCTTCCTGCTGGCGCTGTGCAGAGGCAGCTGGGGAGGAATGGCGCTTCCACTCACAATGGTACTCTGTCCTATATTTTTTCTTTTTCTTTTTTTTTTTTTTTTCTTTGCCTTTTTGAGACAGGGTCTCGCTATGCAGTTCAGGTTGGCCTTGAGCTCACTTTTGTAGCCCAGGCTGGTCACGAACTCACATCGATTCTCCTGCCTCAGCCTCCCAAGTGCTGGGATTACAGGCGTGCGCCACCACGCCCGGCTGTCCTATATTATTTCTGCTGCAGCACAGAGTTTAGGCTCTTTGGGTGTGACTTCTGTAGCAGACGAGATGCGGAGACTCCACCTGGGCTTTCTTTCGCTTGCCCAGCTGCCGGGTGTTCTCCCACCTGCCAAGGCGGAGCCACGACTGCCCTAGGGGCCTGTTCCTGTCCTGGAGGGGACTGACACCCTCTGCCTTTCCTCGAGCCTTCTCACATCAGGTCTTCTTGCCGGGCTGGCTCTGCATGCTGAGGGGAGGCTTCCTCCATCCCACCTGTGTGTGGCCCGTGGTGAGCCCCAGTCAAGCTCATACAGACCACTGGTTCCCTGCCCTAACGTGACAGTGCTCTGCAGTGACGAGCACAGGAGACAGAGGTGCTAGGACCCTGGAGGGTCCCCAGCACCGGTGGGCATGTGGGTGCAATGTCTGGGGTGATGGCACCCCTCTTCCATGGGGCCTTGCTGCTCCGCCCAGCCACTGACTGTTCCTTCTGTGTCAGGAGTGGCCTACCGGCGTGGCAGCATGACGAGCGAGGTGATCGAGGACGAGCAGCAGTTCTACTCCAGGGCCGAGCTGTACTGGAAGCAGGTCCCGCCCACGGTGGACGGCATGCTTGGCGGGTACGGCCACATCTCCAGCATCGACCTCAGCAGCTCCAGGAAGTTCCTACAGAGGTTCCTGCGGGTAGGCAGGTCCCCGCTGAGAGAGGCCTGTGTTCTAGGGGGCTTGGTGGGCTGTGACCTCTACCACCTGTACCCAGGGCCAGAGCCAGGGTGACGCCAGGACTCTGTGCCCACGTCAGCCAGGCCCAGCTGTTCTGCAGGGCCCCTCGGTGCTGGGGTCTCAGTGGCAGTGACTGCAGGAAAGGGGGTGCTTGTTACTCCCTGCAGAGGACCGGGGGCCACACTGGCCTGCACCCCCCTACCCCCGGCCCACGGTGTCTCTCTGCTGTCATTCTACACTGTCCTCTTTCCCTGGGTTCGAGGAGGGTGAGGCGATCCGTGCTCCCATGTGCATGAGCACTAAGCAGAAGCTGGCTTTCATCCAGGAAATGCAGCCGGCACAGGATGCGCGCGGTGATCCTGGCGGCTTGGAGGCTGAAGGAGGCAGGTCTGAGGTTTGAATCCACTTGAGCAACTTAATGAGGCCCTGTCTGCAACTTTAATTTAAAAATGCCTGTGGAAGGGCTGGCCAGATAGCTCAGTGGACTAAAGCGCCCACTTCTGCAGAGTCCAGCGGCTGGGTTCAATCCCTGGTGTGCTGTGTCGGCCCTGCCCTCGGGGCTCACTGCGACAGTGATGGGGATGGGGCGTGGTGGTACGCGCCTATAATCCAGTGCTTGGGAGGCTGAGAATGAGAATTACTAGGAGTCCAGTCTATATAGTGAGACCCTGTAGACCCTGTCCAAAGTTCGTAAAAAAGTAAATAAAAATGCCTGTGGGGTCACTGCATGGCATACAGGGGCTCTGGGCTCCACCCCCAGGGAGAGGTGTGCATGGCCCAGAAGAGGGGTCTGCCTGGTCCTTATGATGTCTGGCACTGTGTGCTGCGTCCCTGTGAGGTACATGTTGGCCCTGCTTCCTAGGAAGGCCCCAACAGGCCAGGAACGTCCTGTGCCCTGGACTGTGGAGCAGGCATTGGGCGAATCACCAAGCGGCTGCTGCTGCCGCTCTTCGAGGTGGTGGACATGGTGGACGTCACAGAGGACTTTCTGGCCAAGGCTAAGACCTACCTGGGAGAGGAGGGCAAGAGGGTGAGGAACTACTTCTGCTGTGGCCTGCAGGACTTCAGCCCCGAGCCTGGCTCCTACGACGTCATTTGGATCCAGTGGGTGATAGGTGAGGGTCCCACTGCCCTCTGCTTCGGCCTCCTTCCAGCAGGCTTCTGTTTTGAGACAGACTTGCTGTGTACTCTTGTACTTGTTCAGGGTTTGCCTTGAACTAGGTATAATCATCCTGCCTCAGCCTCCTAAGTGCTGAATTTACAGCCATGCACCACTGTGCTGGATGCCAGTGGCCCCTGGTCTGCTGCATTCAAAGCAGAGCAGCTGAGCTCTGCAAGGGTTTGAGGGGGACACGAGATGCCGCAGGGTGCAATGAGCCGCCCTGCTCTCCCATCCTCCTCCCATATGGCCTCGTGACTCACCTACAGTGGTGCCCACGGCTAGGACCTGGGGCTCGGGCCCCGACAGGCACGAAGAGGTGTGGCGCATGGTGTCTGGTAGGGCCGGGAGGAGCCCTGTTGGGCTGAGCCCCAGCTTGAGGCCTAGGGCAGACTTTGTGCATGGGACCTGGGTTGGCTTTTCTGTGGTGGGGGTTCCTGAGAGTCGAGCCCTGGACCTCACACTGAGCTATATCCCCAGCTTCATTTTCAAGATACTGGCTTGCCAAGTCAGCCAAGGTGAGTTTCACAGCTCACCATTCTCCTGCCTCAGCCTGCTGTAGTGCTGGGATGACAAGCCACTCCTCCAGGAGAGTTGAGGGTGGCTGTGGGGGGCTTCCGAGCTCACTGTCCTTGCGTGGAGCAGGACTCTGGCTGAGCCCTGCAGCAGCCTGCAGACTCACCCACTGCCCCTGTAACTGTGCCTGTGTCCTCCCCAGGCCACCTGACTGACCAGCACCTGGCTGAGTTCCTGCGGCGCTGCCAGCGTGGCCTGCGCCCCAACGGCCTCATCGTCATCAAGGACAACATGGCCCAGGAAGGCGTGATCCTGGACGACGTGGACAGCAGCGTGTGCCGCGACCTCGAGGTGGTGCACAGGATTGTGCACGGCGCAGGCCTCCGGCTCCTGGCCGAGGAGAGGCAGGAGAACCTCCCAGACGAGATCTACCATGTGTACAGCCTGGCACTGAGATGAGGGACACTGGCCCGAGATGCCGGGCGAGTCCAGGCAGGGCCAGCAGCTGGCGGGCCGGGTAGTGCCCACGGCTTGGGTGTGGAGAGCCTTAATACACCTGTCCCACCCGCCGGGCAGACTCCTCTTCTTCCTGGGCAGCAGGCCGGGGAGGGTGCCGGGGCAGAGGCCAGGGCGGCTGCATCCGTGCACCCGGTGCTCCGTGTGGGGCTCAGGGGTCCTGGTCTGGCTGCCCTTCCTGTGGTTGTGCAAACTGCAAGTGCAGGGGTGGCCGGTGCCCTGGCGAGGTGTGACCTGGCTGGATGCCTGGGCCTCCTCCCAGGGCAAGCCCAGCACAGCACTGCTATGTGGCGCTACTCATGTCACACGCCCTTCTGATGATGGGATTTCACTGGGGAGGTCGGGGAGATGTGTGGCTTCCTTGACTATGCTTGGGGGCTCCCCTTGGGTGGATACCTGCAGTCAGAAATAAAGGGGTTGCCCCTGTACCGCAGTTGGCAAGCCAGTGTACTGTGCTCTCTGGGGACCAGCGCTGGGCACCTGGGCACCCGGGCACCCAGCCTCTGAATGTCCCATCTCTTGAACACTGCCCTGGCACCATGCTGGGTCCTTCATCCTGGGCAGGGAAGGAGGGGGCTGGGATGCTACACGAGGACCCTGCGGCCAAGAGAATTAGTTTAATCTGTGATATAAATATATTGCTTAGCAACCTCAGCACTTGCCCAGAGGCTTTTATACAATTCGCCATGATCAACCCTATAGCTAGAAGTGGCTTGAGGGCTTGGCACTGGACCGTGCAGCAGTTGGCAGGCCCAGTGGCCACTTGGGGAACCCTTAAAGAGGACAGCCTTGCGACAGCCAGCAGAAGACAACATCTCCAGAGCTGCAGTGGCAGGGGGAGGCGGAGGGTGGGGGCTCCTGATAGCTCTAGGAAGACCGGCCTGGGGTGGCCCTGGATGTCTTCACTGTTCACCCAAAAGCACTCCATGAGTGACACGTGGAGTGGAGAGGCGGGACAGGGCCAGCCTGCATCCTGCATGAGTTTCACGACCCCAGCCCCCAGCCTGGGCATGTCTGGACTCCATGCTGCTTGCTTCTGCGCATGTCCAGATGCTCCTACCCCCAGGAAGGGGTGCAGACTCCCCAAGGCTTTTTCAGGGGAAGACTCCACCCTCAGGCTGACGTACGAGGCCCAGATGCTGTGCCCGGCCACTCTGGTCAGCTGTCCTCCTCGGCCACACCGCTGTGCTCGCTGAGGAGGAACCACTTGAGCCTGTCGGGCAGGGGCAGGGCCCTGACCTTCCTGTCCACAGGCCAGGGCTGCAGGTGGAGCCGGATGTGCACCCGGCACAGGTGCTTGAGGGGTGGGGGGCGGAGCTCCAGCTGCTGCAGGGAATGGTGCAGGGCCAGGATCTTGTCGGCCAGGCTGCCCACCGGGCGGATGTCAAAGTTCGCAGGCAGCTGGAGCCGCCGGGAGTTGGTCACCATGAGGTCCAGCACCGTCTCTGCCTTGCGCAGGAGGTCCGCGTGGCTCTCATCCTCAGTGCAGCCTGGGTGCGAGCAGAGCCGTTCGAAGATGATGTGGAAGCCAGACCAGCAGGACGCACCATGCAGGGAGCAGTTATAGGAAGCCCCTGACTCCAGCAGGAAGCGCAGGAGCTGGAAGTGCAGCTTGAAGCTCTTGAGGCAGATGTGTGTGAGGGACTCGTGGGCCGGGCACTCACTGGGGTCGGCTCCATGCGCCAGCAGCAGCTGTGTGACTTGGAAGCAGAAGCGGTTGATCATCTGGGCCTCTTCCTTGTCTCCACCCACCGTCTCCCCAAGCAGGAAGATGATGCAGGTGAACACAGTGTCACCGTCTTTGGTGGTGGCCTTAACATCTGCACCTAGAAGAGCCATTGGAGGACAGGCTGGGGGCCGGGCTAGCAATGCAGAAGAGTGGGGGCAGAGCCACTGAGAGGCAAGCAGGGCCAGGGGCCTGGCAGAGCCTACCTCCCTCCAGCAGGAGCCGGATGTTGTCCGTGTTGTGGATCTGCACACCGTCACTGCTGGCCAGAGCATGTAGCAAGGCTGTCTTCCCTGCGGAGGCAGAGCAGGACAAAAGGCTGTCAGCTCATGGGGAGGAGTGGCGCAAGGGGCTCGCCAAGGCAGGGGTGGGAGAGGTGCTTCTGTGCACCCTGAGGTGCCCCCAAGACCCAGGCTGGGTTTTCCAGCAGGAAGCCACTACTCCTGGGAAGCTGGAACTTAGCCATCTCCTCCTGGAGGCAGCCTCGGGGCAGTGACTGCAGGGCCTCTCCAAGGCCACCACCCCACCCCAGCTACCTGTGTGACAGCTGTGCCAGGTTGTGGGCAGGGGCTAGCATCCTGCCCTTCACCTGGTGCCCCATCCCTAGGCTACCCACTGCCCTTGGAACCACTTGCCGTGCTTGTCGGCTGCATTGACGTCAGCTCCCAACTCAAGCAGTCGCTGCAGACACGGCAGGCGCTCGGGCTCTTCACTGGCCAGGTCCAAGGGGCTGCTCTCATGGATCTGAGCCAGGAAGCACCAGCCGTGTTGGCAGGGGAGCTGCCAGGCTGCTAGGAACCCACCCCGCCCCCAGCAGTGATACCCACTCATACCCGGTCCCTCCGGTTGATGTCG
Source organism: Myocastor coypus (assembly GCA_004027025.1). Lineage (NCBI taxonomy): Eukaryota > Metazoa > Chordata > Mammalia > Rodentia > Myocastoridae > Myocastor > Myocastor coypus. The sequence continues at coordinate 16,115 of PVJA010037166.1, forward strand.
GCCCCGTGTCGCACCAGCAGCTCTACCATATCAGGCTGGTTTCGAAGAACAGCAATGTGCAGGGCCGTGTAGTAGGTGACAGGGTCTGCAGGAGGCAGTGCTGCAGTCAGCCCCAAGGCCCGCCCTGCAGCAAGCGGTCAGGACAAAGCTGTCCTCCAGCTGCTAGGGGCCTGGGGCATCCCAGGGTGCTCCTGAGCCTGTCTGAGCCTCGGCTTCCTGTCCTATGTAAGGGGCCTGGGGAACAGCCCCCCCCATTGCTGGGAGAAGTATGAATCTCAGGGGGTACCCAGTGGGGGCCTCAGGACCCCCTCCCACTCCTCTTGGGGCTCAGAGTCCCCAGCATCTGCCCCACTTCCACAGGTATTCATGCCACCGCGCCTGGGTCAGCGCAGCCTGATCACTTCCAGGGCCGGCCTGCCAGCTGATGACCCCACCCCCACTACAGTCCAGGAAGGACAGGAGGTCAGCCTGTCCCCTTTCCCAGCACCATCAGCCAGAAGGAAGCCTGCATGTTCCTGCACCCCCAGAAGTATGAACAAAGTCACAGGACAGCTCAAGGAGATGAAAGCAGAAATCTGCCTTCCCTCAGCATAGGGTGCAGTGCCGCAGCCTCCTCTCCATGCATGGGACAGGGTTCACCTGGGACCTGGGACCTGGGCCCCAGCAGTCACTAAAGCATCACAAGGCCAAGGCAGAGCACTCTGGGAAGTCCCAAGGGCCAGCTAGGAAGTGAGTCCAGCCAGCGCTCTGAAGAGGATGGGGTTGCCGTGCTCACCTTCGAAGTTGAGGTTGGCTCCGCTGCGCAGGAGGATGGCGGCTGCCCGTGTGAGCCCCAGCTCGGCTATCTTGAGCAGTGCATTGCTCACACCCTCCTGGTAGAATGGGGAGTGTGCTTTCTTCTCCAGCAGCTCCCCAAGGACGTGCAGCCGGCTCTCCTCGCTGGCTACATAATGGGGCCTGGGTGCAAGAGGGGACTGGCTGAGGAAAGGAAAGCCAAGGGCCGGGCTGCCCAGGCGTCCTGGGTGGCGCCTTTCATACCCTGTAGCAATCACCCCCAAAACAAGGCACTGGAGCTGGAAGGCAGGAAGCCTTCCCAAGGAGGCGTGAGACAAAGAGACGGCAGAGCTACACCATCACCCATCTAGCCTCCACCCCCCCAACTAAACTTGGGGCCTCACACGACAGGTGAGTGTTCTAACATTGAGCTGCTCACCCAGTCTTTTTAAACATTGTTTAAAGTTGCCCAGGTTGCCCAGGCTGGCCTTGAACTTTCGATCCTCCTGCTTTAGCATCCCGGATAGATGACACTAGAGGCAGGTACCACAGTGTGGCCAAGCTACACCTCTTAGCCTGCAGCAGGCTCCTCCCTTGGGCTTGATGCCAAAGGACTGGGTCTGCTGGGTTGCAAGCCACCTAGAGAGTCTGGCCTCACATCGGGATGTCAGGACTGCAGGGAACCCTGGGGGTCACGACCCACAGTCAACTGAAGCTCATTCCCCAGGAGCCCCACACGCAGCACAGAGCGGCAGGATGCCTGTCCTGTAGCACAGCCTCCTCCTGCGGAGGCCTTCATACCCCTGAGCTGCCCTTCGCACACAGCCTGGCAGCCTGCCCACTGTGAGCTGTGCTGCTCCCCAAAACTAAGCCAGGGGCAGCTCCAAAACCTGCATGCAGCTCCCATAAAGTCCCCAACTCCTTCCCTGCCGTCACTTCCCCCACTGCATGAGGCCTCCCTTCTCCCACAGCGCCACCCACTCGCCCTCCCCTAACCTCACCCATCTGTAACTTCCAGCTGACAGGTACTAGGTTTCCCCTGAATGCAGGGGCAGGAACTAAGCTCCCCACTCTGCTTCCGTCCAGCGCTAAACAGGCATCTGGGCAGAGTTCCTGCAAGGAGCCCGCAGTGCTCCTAAATGCCAGCAGCAGCCCAAGCACCCCTCAACTCCGGAAACACCTTGCACTCTATTTTGCTCAAAGGGGGTTGAACTGGCATGGTGATGAAGAAGACTCTGCTGCCACCAAGTCCCTGTGAGAGTGCTAATCATCACAGGCTGGAACTCCAGGGTCATGCCCCCTCACGCCTCTGTTCCTCTCCACCGCGCCCCGCGCAGTTACCCCTGGGCGCAGCGCGAACACCCAGTGCTGCCGGCGAGGCCCGAGGTCGACGCTCCACGCCATCTGCGCATTGCGCGGAGGGCTGCGCTGTCTGCACAAAATGCAAATTCAGCCTTGAAAACGCTCGTCACCCTGCTCCGAGTGAAAACTGCGGCGCTCCCAGCCTCCACCCGTCTCCCCTGCACAGGGCGAGGCCCAGCGACGCTTTGGCCTCCGTCCTGCTGTCCCCTGGCACTGGCCTCGGTCGCCCCGCCGGGCCGCTCACCCATCCAGGGGCTCCTGCCGCTCGGGGTCTTGGATGCCCAGGGCGCCTAGGATGGCATCGACCAGCGGCTGGTACTCGAAGATGATCCTCCGGAAGCCGTGCAGAAACGGCATCGTGGTGGCCTAGAGGTGGTACACCCGGGCCTTCTGCCCTGGCCAAGATACCAGCTAGGCACTACCGGCTCCACTGGCCTTTGCCCGGTGCCTGTCCGCGTCCACCGCCCTGGCAGCCGCAACGCGCCGGAAGCAATCTTCTATTACACTTCCGATCTGTGGAGACCCGGAGTTTGATGGGCCCACAGCGCCCCCTGCAGACTTGGAGGACGGCGTCGCGGAGCGTCCCGGAGCCGACCAGCCAGTGTCGCGGACGAGTCTCAGCCCGGGGTGGGCCTGTCTTCTCGCCCCAGTCTGGCGGTCCGGCCCCGCCCTGCGATCCCGCGCGCCGCCGCTGGGCGCCGTCCGAGCTCCGCCCACAGGGAGGGTGCGGGGGCACTGCCCAGCTCCCTGGTGACTGTAGTAGCGGCGCCCCAGCGGGTCACCGGTGCTAGCTCTGGACCGAACTAGGCATGTCCGTCCCCACGCGGCACGCAGTGGGCGGCGATGAGCGCCCACACACACAAACACATACACTGGCTTGGGGGCAGCCGCTTGGTGGGACCAGCGGACTTCCTTCTGCGAAAGGGGGAGCGCCGGCGCCGCTCCGAGATCTGGGTCCAGAGCCCCGTGGGTGTTGGTTAGAAGAGCCCAGTAGCGAGAGTCCCGCAGGGGACCCGGGCATCTTTTCTTGGGCCACCGCTAGGACCTTGGGGTTCCCCAACCCCACAATCGAGGTCTGACTTCCGGCTTCAGCTCGATTTGTCTCATTCAACTGTTTTTTTTTTTTTTTTTTGGTCTTTGAGACAGGGTCTCACCATGCAGTTCAGGCTGGTGCTGGTCTTGAGCTCACTTTTGTAGCCCAGGCTGCTCTCGAACTCGCACCAATCCTCCTGCCTTAGCCTCCCGAGCGCTGGGACTACAGGCCTGCACTACCATGCCGGGCATCATTCAACATTAAATAATGGAAAGAGCCCGGTTCTCCGCTGCGAACAGAACTGACTTCCTGAGAAGAGGCCATCAAAGAGCATGGCTGGGCCAGCGTGCACAGCAGGAGCTGGATAATAGCCCCCTGTTGTTAGCTATATGATCAGGTGACAAACTGTCAAAGCCCACCAAACAGAGGAAACCTCTAAGAGGGCAGGAGAGGGAGCAGCCGGGGTAAGCCTCTTCAGCTCTGGGCCAGCTTGGGCTTCCCATGGTAGCTTCTGGCCACCAGTGTTCAGAATCCAGTAGATGGTCCCCATGGAAACAGCAGAGCTCCTGCCACTGCCAGCTCCTGGAGACCCTGGGCCTAGGGCGCCATGGGGTCCATCTCACCCTCCTCCAGGGCCCATGACTGCATTTCTGGGTCTTCACCTGTGTCCAAATCACATCTTCCTTTCCACGTGACCCCAATAACTGAACCTGGTGCTCACCAGACTTAGCATGACCTGGTCTTAACTTCATCATATTTGCAAGAATTCTCTTCCAAATAAAGTGACTTAGCTGGGCATTGTGACACATGCCTATAATCTCAGTACTCCAGAGGCTGAGGTGGGACGATCATTGTGAGTTCTCAGCCAGCCTGGACTACCTGGTGAGACCCTGTCTCAAAAAATAGGCTGAATCCCAGCACTCGGGAGGCTGAGGCAGGAGGATTGGTGTGAGTTCGAGACCAGCCTGGGCTACAAAAGTGAGCTCAAGGCCAGCCTGAACTGCATAGCGAGACCCTGTCTCAAAAAGACAATAAACAAACAAACAGGCTGGAGAGACAGCTCAGTGGTATAAGTGCCTGCCTGGCAAGCATAAGATCCTGAGTTTAATTGCCAGTAATAAATAAATAAATAAATAAATAAATAAATAAGTCACTTTCTAGGTACTTAGACTAGAACTTGAGCATTTAAAAAAATTATTACTGGGGCTGGGGAGATAGCTCCGTGGCACAAGTGCCTGCCTGGCAAGTGCAAGGTCGTGAGTTTGAACCCCAGTCCCACCAAAATAAATAAATAAATAAATAAATAAATAAAAAT
>PVJA010037167.1:0-20582 GCA_004027025.1 Myocastor coypus
AAACTCAAACTAAAACAACACTGAGATTCCATGTCACCCTAGAAAGAATGGCCATCATCAAGAAGTCAACCAATAACAAATGCTGGAGGAGGTGTGGGGAAAACAGAAGGCCTCTCCACTATTGGTTGGAGTATACAGTGGTACACTGTAGAAATCAGGGTGGAGATTCTTCAAAACACTAGGATTACAGGTCCCACTCGACCCAGCCATTCCCCTTCTGGCTATTTTTCCAGAAGAACTAAAAACATCATGCCACAGTCATATATGTGCAAGTGTGTGTATAACAGTACAATTTGTCATAGCTAAACATTGGAAACAACCCAAATGCCCATCAGCTGAAGAATGGATAAAGAAGATGTGGTATTTTTATACAATGGAGCACTACTCAGCTAGAAAGACAGATGAACAAGGCTTTTACAGGTAAATTGATTCAACTAGAGGCTATACTCACAAGTGAAATAAATCAGACCCGCATGTGTAAACATTGTGTTGTCTCCTTAGTGCAAGAACCTGCAGGAGTTAAAAAAAAAAAAAGGAAGACTGAAAGAAACACTTCTCCACTGCTGGTGCGAGTGTAGACTGGTACAACCACTGTGGAAATCAGTGTGGAGATTCCTCAGAAAACTAGGATTAGAAATCCCATTTCATCTGGCCAATTTCTTTCTGGGTATTTTTCCAGAAAAATTGAAAGCATCATACCACAGCTATATATGTGCACTTGTGCTTATAGCAACACAGTTTGTCATGGAGACATATTTTGGCTGACGCCATCAAACATATCTTCCTCTGGGACTCCAGGGACATGGTGACTTGGAACCCAACACTTATAGAACAAGGGAATTTTCAGATATCTAATACTTAAACTTTTAGAATTTCTACTTAATATGGTTTTGTTTGGTAGCCTAGATGAACCTATGCCATCCTCTGGATCTCCTTTCTCTTATTTGCTGTATTCAGATCCACCAGTAGTTTGTATAACACTTTTCAGGGATCTTAATGAGGATGAGAAGCTGAACTTTTGCTTTTTCAAATCCATTAAACTCACAGACTGAGTATCTACTACATCAAGACAAAAAGTGTTCAAGGCATAGCCCATGTCTTAGCAAAGCTCCTCTTCACAGGACTGTAGGGACAGATATACATCTTAGTGACCCTGTGGGATGCAGCTTCACCAAAGCTTCAAAGAAAGGTGTGGGAAGAAAAGGAGATTGCAGCCCCTTCTCGCTGCGGTTTTGGTGAGCATATGTCCTAGTTACTTTTCTCTCGTTGCTGGGACAAAATACCTAACACTCAAAATGAAGGAAGGGAAGGTTTATTTAGCTCACAGTTACTGGAGGCTTCAGTCCATATTTGGCTGGCGCAAGGCAGAGTGGAACAGAGCAGAGAGCATCCAGTTCATGGTGGTGGAACAGCAACAATTGCAACAGAGGCAGCCAACCAAACAGGGTAACAGAGCAACAGCCTAAGTCTGTCTCTCTGTCTCTCTTTCTGTTACATTCAGGCTCTCTGCCTCAGCCTATCTGCCTTAGGCTATATCCATAATCCCAAAAGTATTTAGACCCATAATCCCATCAGTACTAAAATACATAATCTCAGGGATCATGAATCAAGTCTCAAACTCTAGAAGTCCCTGCCTCATGATTGCATGAGGCTTTGGGGGGACAACTAGACATAAACCATAACAGCACATATCATGGCTTTGGTGGTTTTTGGGTTGGGATAAGGAGGAATTATGTCTTGAACTTCCATGTGTGAATGTGGAGAAGAACATTTCAGTGTAGAAGAACAGCGGAGACAAAAGTGGGAGAGGTGCCCTGTGCAGGGCTGGGGATACAGAGGAGGGGATAAGGCTGGAGAGGTGAGCTGACTCTACCTCTTCTCTCTCTCCCACCTCTCCTGAAACTCAGAGCCTTGCACACACCAGGAAAGCACTCTGCCACTGAGCTACATCTCAGTTCCTGCATTTTCTTCAGTAGGCTGTAAGAAGTCTCACAGGGGTTGCAAGGAGGGCCAGCTTGGTATGAGCTGGAGAGGAGGAGCAGTGAGAAACTGTGAGCAACGAGAGGCTCAAGCATATGCCACTTCACTTTTAACTACCTCTTGAGATGTTGGAGTATCATGCTAGAAGCTGGGGTCAGCGCCCAGTAGCCCAGAGCCCAGCATATAGACCCTTTCCAGCAGGCACACGAGCAGTGAACGGTGATACAACAGTATCTGTACTCAGTTCAGCAGGGACATAGAGAAAGGGGGTCAGCGCCCCTGGGGTGGGGGCATCAGTGCCCTAGCAGAGACGATGCTTGGGCTGAGACTCTATTACCTGGCCAGGAAGACAGGGAAACAGAGGGCAGGTAGGTAGAGGCCTTAACAAGAATAAAGCACAGGGGCACACACTGCAGCGGCAGTGCACAGGACCTGTGCTATTCAGTTCATTTTGTTTTTATAGAACTATTTTATCTTTTTTTCTTTTAACATATTTTCACTGTGTAGTTTTGACTCATAGTGATCCTCCTGCTTTCAGCCTTCCCAATGCTGGGATTACAGGCATGAACCACCATGCCTGGATTCGATGCTAGCTCACTGTGCCTGAAGGCGGGGCCAGCATGGCATGTTGTGCTAGGGAACAAATGTTGGTCCCTATGCTCACTAAACAGGTGCTTAGTTCCTTGAGCCATCTCGTTGGCTTTTATTTTATTTAGTTAAGTAATATTTTATTTTAACAAATATGTCTACTTTAGACAAACAAAAGTTCATAATCCTACTTCCTACAGGTAATCATTTTAAAGTTATATGATTATCTTTGTATTCTTATGCAAGTGTGAATTGAATAAATAGATCTACATGAAATTGTAGATACGTATAAAAGCATATGTGTTGATATTGCTAGTACATCCCTTTTTCCTCTGTGTTGAATACCCTGCTTCACAAGAGTAGGTACATAAACACATTTTTGTTTCCTTAACATTCAAACAGTGAGCTCAAGGCCTGCCTGAGCTGTATAGTGAGACCCTGTCTCCAAAAAATAAACATACAAACAAAAAAAGAGGCTTAACATTCAAACAATATGATCCAGAATACTCACACCTCCAGCTGGACAGGAAGTGTAGTCTTCCCCTGGGATTCCCCAGCAACTGCTAGGAACAGACTCAAAACCCTGTTTACATTCCTCAGGATTTTGCCCTGATGTTGACTTCCCTCCTGCTCCCCACCAATGGTGCCTAAAGGCTAAGTCTGACAGGTCATTTCAACCAAGCACTTGGGCCAGGACCCTTGTATTCTTGTCTATCCCTGTGTTGCTGAGTGCTTCAAATAATATCACATTGTTCATTGAGAATAAAAGTTTGTACTAATATTGTTGAGACAAGATATTAGGTCTGCATCTTGTTCTCTGAATAGCTGCTATGAAGGCAACAATATGCAATGTGATAACTATTGTAACTACCCTACTAGCTTGTTTTGAAACTGTCTCATTGCTATTTTATCTTTTTTTCTCATTAAAATGAGTAAAAAATAAAATAAAAAACATGCAAAACCCCCTCAAATAATATTACACACTGCACATTCAGTAAACAGGATACATGAATGCACGAATTCAAACATCCACCTGTCCAGGGAAGGGGACATTTCTTGAATATTTTTTGTGTAGTGTTCTACCCTGGGGATCAGGAGCACATGGATTGATAACAAAACTTGCATCTAGCATGCACAGAACTTAAGGAAGAACATCTTTTGAAAAGAAACAGGGATTCCATGGGATGCAGTAAGCTTCTACGCACACAAAATATTTAAGTAGATGCAGAAGATCAAGGTTGTGGAAGAGATTCCTGGCTTAGGAGAGTCAGTGAGCTAAATGAAAGCTAATGACTGTTTCCATGCAAAACTGAACAGATTTCAGGTTAGGTTTTAAAGCATATTCAAGCACGACAGCTGAAAGGATCACAGGAGGACTCGGGAGGTCAGCTATAAATGAAAAACAATGCTTTTATTGGATCCAAATATTTGCTGATAACAAATGATATTTTTTGAGGAGTCTGCAGGATTAACAAGTTATTAATAAACATCTGTTTGAGAAAGCCCAAAGGTCTTGATGTTGGTCATTGGGAAATTTGACTTCAACACTGTAGAATTTCCATCTGTTGGTCTTACTGACTTGGGATAAAAAATAATTCATTATCTATTTCTTGGTTCAAGAAGCATCTAATGGGGAGGAAAAGAGAGGCACTGTAAACACCACTAGTGTAAGGTATTATAGACCTTGCAATATGAATAATTCCAAAAGGAAAATGAAACCATTTATTACATATTTGAATAAAACTTTAAAGTTCACCTTATTACAAAATAGTAACTATCCATTAAATAAAAATTTAAAAACTGAAAATTGCAATAAATTACTATTTATATTTTTATGATTGCCTTTTGATGTTTTTAGGTGCTTATTTTTTATATACTTGTGATACTACTATAGATGTTTTTCTGAACTTTAAAATATTAATCTGTAGACAGATTGGTAGAAATATTTTGTTGAATCTGAAACCTGATTCTCTAGGGCTTTGGCTTTCCTTTGTGCATGGTGAGTATAGATTTTGAACTGAAAAATTTATAACATATAGGTTGCATTTAACAATGTCAAAATGAATTTTAAAATTTAGAATTGGTTAACAAGATGGTCAGCCAACAAAACTGGATTACAGATTAACAGCTGATACCTGAATGGTCAGATCCTACGGTTAGAGCTGTTATTCTTAGCACTATACCTAACCTTATTTGTTCACTGTTTATTTAATGATCAACTGCACTCTTAGCCTAGTTCACTGGGATATCTCTAGTGCCTATCTTCTTTCCCACAGGCTTGATTCTTAGTGAATGCAATTTGAATAAGTGAATTTCTTTACTGGGAGGTTTGGAGATAGCCCATACATCTGTCCACTTATTCATTCACCCATGGTCCATTGAGTTTTGGAAGCTCTGCCATGTATTAGGCACCACGCCTTGCACCAGAGCTACAGTGAGAGGTAGACATGGCCCCACTCTGGGGGGAAGTTTGTTGTCTGGTAGCACCTCCACAAGCTCTTCTGATGCTTCTGCAGGTCTCTTATCCACTTAGCCGAACCACAGATATGCCGGGGGTAGTTTGAGTTATAAGCAAATTAGGATGAGCTAGTTTCTCTGGACTCAGAGAGGAGGAGGTGGGAGCAGGTCTTTTAGCTAGGAAGGGGAACTTCCAGGTAATCTGTTTCTCCCTTTTGGATGTAGGAGTCTTGGGTCACAGGGAGGCAGCAACGTGGCAGAAACTTGCTCAGCTGGTAGAATTGTCATCACTTAGCTGCCTACTGCTGTGCAACTCTGCCCATCTTTGGAACCTCAGGCTCTGTTCCTGCCTGGGAGGTGAGGGGCTGCCATGGGGCTTGGGTAGAGGAAGGTCTACATACCACATAGCCATGTGCTCTCCCCTTTGCCAATGGTGCACACACCTGCTCCCTTTGTGTGGCCTGTCTTGTGTGGCTACACGAACACAGAAATCCCCCGGCTTTGTGCACCTTGGGCTACAAGGACACTAACTGCACTACCTTTCTCCTCTCCTGTGGGAACAGAGGCCAATGCTGAGGACTGGGCCCACCCAGGAGCCAGGAGGCCATGCTGGAGAAAAGTCAGAGCTGGGGGAGAAAGTAGATGAGCCAAACTCTCCTGTAGGGGCACCTGGGGGCCAGCCCTGTGGGTGCCTGGTGACTCACAACGATGAGCTCCAGGCCACTGATCCTTCTGTCCACCAGGGGCTCATTCTATGCCACAAAGTTGTCACATGGGCCCAGACACAGCAAAATTCTTTTCTGCTTACCTTACTCACCAGGTGGATCCAAACCAGGGGTACATGGGGGGATTTGGGGAGTTTGTTTCATTTCTGCAGTAATTCTACTTGCCAAAGTAGACTGGGGTGTAAGAAAAAGACACAAATACACACAAGCAAGTGTTTTTCTGCTAGTCTTCAAGAAGGAGGCTCTGGGCTGGGGAGATAGTTCAGTAGAATAAGCACCTGCCTGGCAAGCACAAGGTCCTGAGTTCAAACCGTGGTACTGAAAAAATTAAAAAGAAAAAGAAGAAGAAGAGGGGAGAAGGAAGAGGAGAAGGAGAAAGCTCTGTCTCTACCTCAGGGAAAGTGCAGGAGAAAGACAAGGTGGCCTTGGGTGTTGTGCTCCTGGGAAGGCAAGTGTCTCAATCCACAAGGGGTTGACCTTCTAGCGGTGCTTCATAGGCCAAAGAATGAGGAAAAGCAATGACATAAAAAAGTGGGAGTTGAGTTGGCTGAAGAAATGAATTGTTTATTGCATACCGATCTCAATTCATGGGAAATATTTGCTCATTTCTGTGCATTATTTGATGGAAATTAGTAGTTTGAAAAGACGAAGTGCTTGAACATTGAAAGTGCTTCTCACCCCACAGTGTGGGAAACGAGTAGACGAGGTGTCATTGCTTCCAATTTGACAAACGGGGAGGCAGGGCCGACACTGAAGCCCTAGGACCCCTTCCAAGGGGGGACTCAATCTCTTTCTGCTCCTCTGAGGAAATGAGCTAAGTCTGAGCATAGCACTGGCCCATACACAGCCGTTGTTAATAAATCGTGCCTCAATCCTGCCCCACCCTTCTTAGATAAACTTGTGTGTGCTGCTTGCTTTTCCTTCAGAGTATTAATTCTGCCTATTGTTATATATTTACTCATCCTCTCAGTTCCTTCCACACCCATTTTATGCCCAGAGGCACCAAGTCCATTTTGTGCACATTCTTGGGGTCCCAAAAGCCTGGCACCCTGCAGCCAGCTGGTGACCAAAGACGTGTGAAGCCACTGAGTGACACCTGGCCACTTCAATTCTGAACCCTGGTGATGCTAAGTCATGAGGCTTTTCTGGCTCAGTAGCTTAACCAATCAAATGGGAATAATAAGATGTCCTTCCCTAAGTATCCCTCACCTCTCCCCACGTTAGGAAATCCGTTGCCTGGGAAAGGTTGCACTTTCTAGATGTTCCGAGTGTCTGTGGACTTGGGAACATTGTCCAAGTTGTTCCACATGCCATCACCAATTCATGATCTTTTGCCACCCATGAATAAATAGGAAGGAAGATGCATTAAATTGGATGCATTAACATCCAATACGATTGTTGATTTGGCACTGCTCATTTATTTATGGTCCTCATGGGGGCTCTCTCATTGCCCCACTGTGAGGCAGGCCTTGAAGCTGCTCCAGGTGCCAACAACGTTTTGATCAGGCAGGAAAGATAAGGCGTGTGCATGCCATGTGCAGTGTGTCACGTACTTGGTCATTCTCGGAAGAATGAGCCCAAGGTGTGAGGACTCCCAGGGAGTCTGCATTCCACGTCTGCATGCTTTCTTAGGGTGTGTGTGAGGTGAGTGGTCAGTATTTGTTCCTAACCAAGGATGTAGGGTATGAAGACATGTGTTGAGGCAAGCCCAGGCTCTCTCCACTTAAAAAACAATTAATGTTATTAATTTTAATAAGAAAGAAATAGGGGGCCGGGGACATAGCTCAGTAGAATAGGTGCTTGCCTGGCAAGCTCGGGGTCCTGAGTTCAATCCCCAGTACCAAAAAAAAAAAAAAAGAAATAACAATGAGACAGTTTCAAAACAGGTTAGTAGGACAGTGACAATAATTAATACATTGAATATTGTTGTTTTCTTGGTAGTTATTCAGAGTCCGAGATGTAGATGTGATATGTTGTCTGAACATCATTAATACAAATCTTTCTTCCAATTGAACTAAGAAAAAGTAGCTATGTGTCTATTCTATTTTCCTTCACTACAAAATGGTCTTTCATTTATGCCCCCCTTTTTTGTTTTGTTTTGACAGAGATGGCTGTTCCATTGCCATTCAAATAAATTAAAAAAATTAAAAAACCCCACAAATACAGGTTTGTGAATTCAGCAAAATGACCCAATCTAGTTCAATAGTCCATAATAGTAGTGGGTTATTAGCAGAACTGGCCATGTCAGAAGTTAACTTCAGCCTTTTACAGCTCAGCATATGAATCTGGCTTTACTTTTTATACCTGTGGTTAGACTTTTCTGTTGGATGGTTAAGACCAAGATAAAGCAAGTCCTATAAAAAACTTTTATAACTGACAAGGTCAGTCAAATCCCCTCAGGACTTACCCTGAAACCATGTGCAGCAGTTTGTAGATTTTTTTGTCAGTGTCAGCTCTCCCTCTTTTTGACCTTGGGATGTCTGCAAGAGCTGCCACCCAGGCTGTTTCTAAGAAACCACACTCTGGGCCCCTGATGGCAGTGGGGGGAAGAGAAGGTGTCCCATGTTGTGCTGCTTCCTGCAAAAGGGATCTCAAGAGAGCCCTTAGAGTTATGACTCATGACCCACTTAAGGGTCTTTCCATGTTTTGGAAATGGAAAGTCCTCCTGCCAAGGCCCTGCACACAGAGGAGGAGCAGGTGGTATGCCTTGCCTTGGGCTGAGCCTGAGGGGCGCTCTGAATCTCTGCATCCAAAACAGGGGGGTGGAGGCATGTGTGACTGGCTTCTCCTAGACACTGATGTCCGAAACCTCAGTCCAACAGCTTGGCAGGCAGCATACTTGCTCTCCTGATGTGGAGGAATGAGGCCTTCACCAGCTTGGGATGGTTTGTTTTTAGGGACAGTGGGTCTGGGAGGGATGCCTGCCAGTGTAAGCCCCATGAAGCAGCCTTGCTACCCTCAAGGCTGCTCTGCTTATGGTTGACATCAATCCTTCCTGCAAAGAGATACATAGGCAGGGTTTCACTGACAGGTGGACAACAGCAAGGTCTAGATTTCTATGAGATTGTTGGGGTGCTTCTATGAGGTAAAGCCTCTTTCTGATTCAGGATAACTCAAGGTTCTGTCATGCCTCGATGAAATGAGCTATCTGTGGCCCATTTTCCCTTCCAGGCTCCTGCTGGGTTCACATTGCAGAGAATTCAACCATCACCTCTGCTCACCCATGCCTCAGTCAACCCATGTCCTCATTATTGGTTCCCTCCTGCTAGCTGAGGTAAGTAGGTGGCTCAGGATTTAAAGCATTTAAACAAAGCTAATAGGGTACTTAAGCCTTTCACCCAGTGATTCATTTCTAGCATAGCTGCCTGGGATTTAAGATGTAATGAGAATTGCTTTATTATTTATCTCACACCTTTTCGCTTCCTTAACTGGAAGCACTGCCTGGAAGGAACTTTTGGATTAATTTAGGCTGTGTCTCAACTTACAGGTTTGAACATGTGTTGACCATCATGCTTGAGATCACACAGTGATCAGGGGTAGGAATGTATAAAGGAAATCAGCTGTGCCGATGTCCAGCTTAGCACTCATTCTATGATTGTATGCTGCCTCCTCCTTCACAGGAAGCCACAAGCAATTCTTTCCTCCAGCCCATCATGGATTTATAACTACAGCACCATGTTCTTTATGTATATGGTACTGAAAATATTTTGGCCAACTTTTTATTTGCTTGGAGTTGCAAGGTTGGCTTGCAGGAAATGCCCTAGAAGCATGTGGGGCTACCCTGAGAGGCACCCTCCACGCAGGATGGGGCTAGGATGTTGTTACTCACTCTTGAATAGAGAGAACAAACTAAGCTTGTTTCCAGAGTCTAGCACAGCTCTTCATGTAGAGGTTAAAATCCCCCACGGGATGTGCGTGAAGGACCAATCAGAGAAGGTCTGTAGGTAGCTATCGCTGTTCCTCGAAAGTGAAGAGGCTTCCCTCAATCTCTTCTAGAACATTTCTTTAGTAAAGTACACTCAAGCACGTGTTCATAAAAAAAACCACGTGATTTACAAACGTGGAAGCCAGAGAACTGGGGAACTCCTGTACTCCGTGAATAAACATAACTGGCATCACTTAGCATAAAGAGGAAATGAAGCAAGACCTGCAGCCCTGAGTGGGGATTTGTGTGTGTGACTGGCAGGGGAAAGAAAGAAAAAAAAAAGAGCGAGCAGTGCATTGTCTTTTAACATGCAGTATGATGAGGCCATGGGTAATTTCCTTTATTATGATGTAATTGCACGGTGGTGACATGGTTTTCTTTCTTGTTTTTATCATTTTTGAAGTTCCAAGCAATCTTGTGCAATTGATTGCTCTCCGTCAAGTGCAGTCCCTCTTTTCTTCGAGGCTGTGTTTGTTCAGGAGGCTTTATTAGGTAGGAGCTGTGAGATTTGAGATGCATCCTTCGGTTTCTTTGAACCTCACCCTGGGAGAGCAACATTTCCTTCCGCACAGGGCTGCTGCTAGAATTAAATGAACCGAGTTGATGCATACAAAGCACGTAGCACAAAGCGAGCCGGCTGGCTCAGCAGCATAAGCATCTGCCTGGCAAGAACAAGGTCCCAAATTTGATCCCTCGTACCTAAAAAAAAAAAAAAAAAAAAAAAAAAAAAAAAAAAAAAAAAAAAAAAAAGCCAAACCTCAGCCAACATTGGCATTTTACATTCTAATATTTATGCTATTAAAATAATAGTAGTTGGGGCTGGCTAGGTAGCTCAGCGGACTAAAGTATCTGCTTAGGCACAACACAGCAACTGGAGTTCAATCTCCAGTGTACCAAGTTGGCCCGACCACCGGAGCGTTCTGAGAGGGCAATTGAGACTGGGTATGCTAGTGCATCTGCAATCTTGGTGCTTGGGAGGCTGAACACGGGTGGACCACCATGAGTCATATCTATATAGTGAGCCCCTGTAGACCCTGCACTAAATACATAAAACTTAAAAAAAAATAATAGTAGCTGGTAATTTTTAAAATTATTATTATGGCTGGCTCAGCCTGCTTTGGGGATGGGCATAGCATGGTGTGCCAAGAATTGAACCGTGGTCCTGGTGGTTGCCTGAGCTTTCCTAAGCAGGCAATTGAATCATCTAGGCAGCTGAATCATCTCACAGACTGGGTAATTATTGTTGATATGTCTTTTACTAGATAGTGCGGTGACAGCAGGTACTCCTCTGTGGGAAGAAAGAATGAAGGGGGAGGAGGGAAGGATTAAGGACCAGAGGAGAAGAGGAGGGAAGTACGGGAGAAACACAGGCTGCGATGCAAGGCTTAGCTAGCAGCAGCCACTCCAAGCAGCCAGGACCATCCTGTCAGCCAGGTGGGAGCTCTATGATGTTGTCTCTCGTGTGTGAGGGAGCACAGGCATCAGGGAAGGCTGGCAGCACGTTGGTGACCACTGAGTCAGTGACAATGAGGGTGGAACAAGGCTCCCTCCTGAGTCACCCACACAGCCCTTGGTTCAGCCTTATTTGCTTCCATTTCCTTTAGAAAATGCCCATGGACCCATATGGAAGGTAACCTTGGCTGACAGGTGCACCTTGGTCCCATCTGTCTCCAGAGGGGTGCTGAGGAGAACACCGGGGACTTGCTGCGGACCTTTGCATCTCTTCACTGGCTCCATCGTGAAAGCCAGATAGCAGCCATTTAGGAATAAAATGGTCTTGGTCATGGCTGGTAGACCAAGTCCTATCTTTACCTGTAAGGGGGATTACTTACCCTGACAGCAAGTTGTGGGGGCAGCATAGTTCTCTAGATTGAACTGCCTGAAAAGATCACCGGCTCCTTTTGGAAATAGACACACATTCCAGCTGACCTAGGAGCCCACACAGGGACTCCAGAGTTCATTTGGCAGAGAGAGTCAGAAAGGAGACCCATCCCTGTGCTTGAATAGTGAGGTGAGAGAAAATTAAGAGTGAGCTCTGGGGAGTGGGGCACTTGGAGGGAAGGGTAGGGCTGAGCTTGGGAGAGAGCCACGCTGGATGTCGCAGTCTCTGTAGTTTACTTTAAAACATTACAGCAAAGTGCTGGCAAAGCCATGTCATTTATGTGTTCCAGGTGACACAATACCCTAGGTACAGTCATTCGCCCTCAGTGGAAACTCACCCTGCGGCAAAGGATTAGCATTCTAATCAGGTAGCTAGTACTCCAGAAGTAGCTCCTAGAACAGCTTCTATGGTCTTTCTCTACAATCAATGACACAGGCTTTGCTGGTTGGTGTACTTAATGATAGAAATCAGCGGCTTTAAGTTAACTTCATGGAGATTTCTACAAGTGGGGTTTTCTTAGTGAGCTTACTGTAGCAAAGATGTGTAGATTGAAATATTCTAGAGTAACTCCCTGCTTTTGCTTGAAAACAGTATTAAAACCAACCAGTTCTATTTTATTCTTAGTAATGTGATCCTACATCCAGGTTGGGATTTGGAAGATTGTAGTAGCTTGATGGCTATTACAAGATTAGTGGACGTTTGAAAATGTTTGTGTGCTTGGGGGCTGGCAAGATGGCTCAGCAGTCTAAAGTGCCTGCTTAGGCAAGCTTAGCCAACTGCAGGGACCATGGTTCAGTCCCTGGCATCATATGCTGTGCCAGCCCCACCCCCAGAGCAGGCTGAGCAAGCCATAATATAAAGAAAAAAAAGAAAATGTTCGTGTGTCTGAAATAACATGGCATCAGGAGCTGTGGCAGCCATGCTTTAATCATGAAGGAACAAACCCGAGGGTGACATGCCATGTGTATTTTGTGGCCAGCACCCCCTAACAAGTTAGTTCAAAACTTCATGGTTTAAAAATGACAATAATCATTTATTACCTGTGAGTCAGAAGTTGGGGAGCAGTTCTGGCTCGAAGGTCTCTCGAGAGCTTACAGTGGCATGTGGGCCAGGCTGATGGCCAGAAGGGTCCATTCCTGAGACGGCCTGGCTAGAAAGCTGGTGCTGCCTGCCAGCAGGAAGCTTCTTCTCCCCAGCTCTGTTCCTCCATAGTCCAGGCTCCCTTGTAGCATGGCGGCTGAGGTCCAGGACAGAAACCCACAGTAGCCCTGAGGCCCTTGGGCCACAGGCCTGCACTGCCCCCCTGAAAACGCTGTGGAGTTGGGAAGTAAAACATACTTGGTTTGGTTCTGTGGAGGAAAATATCCTGATCATTTTATTGTGTGTATTTATTTTTATTTTTTAAAATAATACAAAATAGCAAAAAGAATAAAAGCATTCCAAACAATACAAAATTTCTTTAAACAAAGTAATAGAAATTCATCAATGGCTGCTCTATCACATGATGCTATCTTCAAAATAAGTTACCAGATATAAACCTGTAAAAGTAGTTAAAAAAACAGAACAAAACAACAAAAAGAAAATTCTGAGAAATTAAAAAGAAAAAATATAAGAATAAAATAATTTTTAAGCATTAAATGTTCCTTTCAATAGACCAGTAGAAATCAGCAGTATACTTATCCAAACTCTCCTGCATATTGTAATGGATTACTTAGGTTTCAGACTCACTGAGGTAACTTCTTTGTGAGTTAGTAATAGGGCACACAAGACTACTCAGTAGTTTATAAATCACAACTTGAAGCCCTCATGTCTGGGAAGTTCCTCCTAAGGATGATGAGTTCTTTTTATAACTGTTCTTAGCAAATAGAGCATTGTACTTGTGAAGACCAAAAGTGAATGACCTTAGGTCAGAATGTACCAGTTGTAATAGTCTCAACTAGAGTGAATCATGTTGATGTATGTGTACCTAAGGAAATCAGCTCCCAGAGGTGATAATTAAGTTTAGGCCTGACTACCTGTTGAACCATATAGGAATGTAGTTAATGATTTCAATCTGCTAAAGATTGGAGGAAGTTCATTTAGACCTTGTACTCAATCTATTGTCTAGTTAACTTGTAAATTTTATTGTAAACTTGTAAACTGTATGTATTGGTAGGTTACATATGATTAATTTCAAAAGTCAGTGCGTGCTAAATAGAAAGTAGTCTCTGTATAAATACCCTGCACTCTGTCATTCGGTGAGCTTCTCTCTCTTCTCTCCTGCATGAGTTGAAGTCAGGAAGGCCCCGAGCTCGGTAGTAAAGGCTCAAATTTAAATTCTAATTTGGACTCTGGCCTGGCCTGTTTGAGAACCCATAACATATATATACAGAAATACAGCTTTTTCCCTTTTTTTTTGTCCTTTTCTTTGGTCCAGTTTTTATTTTCTATTGAACAGAAGCTTTCCCTCTGACAATATCTATCGTACCTTTCAAATTTTATTTACTTTTTCAGGTTCTCACACTAGCGAGACAATCTGATGTTTGCAGGCGTGAGTCTGATTTGTTACAGTCTCTAGTTTCATCACTCTTCTGAATAGTTTGTGAAGCAAATGAAAAATAAATGAACAGAAATGTGAGTCCCAGTGGCCTTTAAACGTGCCTTCATAATTCTCTGTTGAAAAAGTTTTACTTGTTTGTTTAATTTGGGAAAACAAATTAGTCACCTTTTCTGGTAGTCTTACATTTTTCTGGTTTCTTTCTAAAGAATTTTTAAAAGAATTATCCAAGGGCTGGAGAGATGGCTCAGTGGACTAAGCGCCTGCTTAGGCAAGCGCAGGGGTGGGGGCTCAATCCCTGGCATGCCGGCCCCACACCCTGGCGTGATGGGTCAGTGACCAAGTCCAGGAGTGATGGTGCATGCCTGTAATGCCAGCACTGGGGAGGATCACTAGGAGTTCAAGCTGCACAGTGAGACCCTGAACACACACACACACACACACACACACACACACACTGAAAAAAAAAGAGTCATTTAGCTCACTGAGGAGTAATTCCACTGCCCCAACAAATATCTACTGCCTCACTTAGAACTGAAGAAGCCTTGGGGTGAGATGCGCAGGTCCGTGGAGTCCAAGATAAACTAAGGGTGGCCAGGAGACAGAGCAGCGCTGGCCGTGCCCTTGGGCTGATCAGTTTTCCTCTGCTGCTCTGCATTCCCTAAGGTGAGTCTTCTTGCCAGGAAAACGTCCAGGCTTGTGAAGAGCGCAAGCAGCAAGGCAGAGAGGCCCTCAGCTTGTTTTGCTTGGAAGTTAGTCTTGAACTTTCAAAGGGGCATTTCATGTTACATGGAAGCGACGTTCTCCAGATAAAAGAACTCCACCCTTGCAGGGGAAAGACTGCCATTAACCTTAGTCTCTCCCCAATGCCATTCATTTGCAGAAAAGCTATTGGAGCAAACGGTAGCTCAGGGACCAGAACGTTATTTTCAGGTCAGAAGTCCAGGCAAATTAAGGAAGGAGCTGCAGGAGTACCTGCGATACTAGTTTTAAAGAAGTGCTAAAACTGCCCTGGGATAAACATGCGATAGAAGTTAACTCAGGTTTCTGCTTATGACAGATTCTATGAAAGCAAGCAGTTCCTTGCTGTAGAAGTCACCCCTGGTATCTCTTCAAAGCATTTCTTTCTGTAATACTTTCATGTAACAAAATGGCTTAACAGGAGCTTGCTTTATTAAGTGTACAGGGAGCCCCAGTGGCCCTGCATCCCTGCAGAGCAAGGTCAGCACTTGGTGGTTTGAGCTGCTCAGCTAGTGGGCTGCTTCCCGGCCTCAGCAGCCAGGGACAGACAACGGGAGAGGGCCACAGGGCTATGAAAACCAAGGGCTCTGGCAGAGTGTCCTCTACAGAGTGTCCTCTAGTAGTCAGTAGGGTGATCAATTGTCCCTGTCTCTCTGGACAGAGGGGTCTCATAGTGCTAAACCTGGGAAAGTCCCAGGACCAGCTATTGCTGTGTCTCAGGTGAACTTGTACCCAGAGAGGGAAGAGAGTGCAGGGCTGGAGCCCCGAAGTGCGCCTTGGGGCCCAAGGACCTAGCTAGAGCTTAATCTCTATTGATCTTAATCTGGAAAGTTACTTCCTCTCGCTGATTTTCAGTTTTTTCATGTGGAAACTGGGAAAGTGACACCTACCTCTCAGTAATATCATGAAGCAAAAATAATGTACAGACCTGTTATTAACGTTATCATTAGTGTTGCAATAGAATGGCCTACCAGGGGCAAGATAGGCAATCCTGCAGGAAAACAGCAAGTAATACACAGACCATGAGCCTGGCTCTACCAAGAGGAGGTCGGAGAGCATGTGCACGGCTTAACAACCGAGGGTACTATTCCTTTTGGAAACTGTTACATCAAAACAAGGCTGCACTTTTAAAGATTTAGGTGTTGAGAGGGCAAGTTTTGATTATTGGGGAAAATCCTGGCAAAGGAAATTCTTGGATGAGGGAGGCACTGCTTGGTCTACATGCATAAGACTCTGCAGGACTTGTAGATGCCCTCCCTGGGGACAGATGCCAGGGGCTGCCTGTGGTTCACAGACTGTCTTGGGTCTTGTGATAGGCTGCAAACCCTTAATGTGTGCTTGGAAAACCTCCCAGCACCAGTGCTGGGGCTACAGGCACATGTGTTTTCCATCAGGGTCACTGGTTTTGAAGATCTAACTTCCTGTCATTTGTAGTTTTTGCTGAGTCATTCAACATCAGCAATCTTCTGAGACAGCTAGTCATGTGACCAGAAGAACCTTGTGAGCCCATGGGTTGGCTGCAGACACATAGTTTTCCAAACTCTTTTAACCAGTATTCAGAGATTAAGATGAAAGGCATACTTTGCATTGAGATAGAGACCTGAGGCTTACTCTGAGGTGCTAGACCTGGCTTTATTTACCAGGCAACTTGCTTTCAAATGAGGAGGACAGGCCCATATTCAATAACTACACACTGGACCATAAAATGCTCCATAAACAAAATATATAGCATGAACTAGGATACCCAGAGTAATTCTTTCTGACTGGGGAGATTCACAAAGCAAATTCCATCAAGCCAGGCTTTGAAAGAAAAAGAGAACAGGTAGGATTTTCAAAAGCTAAGACATGGAAGACTGTTTAGAAAAGTTTGGGCAGAGGACAGTGAAGCCAGGACACTGTGCGCTGGTTTATGGCATGAAATCTGACCTTTAGTGTGTTCCACTGGACTGCAGGAAGCACAGGAGTGGTGTCGTGGGAGATCTATGAAACTGGCTAGTGGCAGACACAGAGTGATTGCAAGACTTGGAGTCTGTTTTGTATGCAAGAAGAAAGGGAATAGAAAGGCCAGGGGGTTGACCCTTAGAAACTGCCTGGGTAAAGGCAGGAGGCTTCACCAGCATGTTTATGAAATGCAGGTAAGAATTGAGGAGAGCAGAGAGAAGTGAAAAAGGAAGAGAAGAAGCATTTTTGGAAGCTGTAAAAGGCCCAACTTGACAACTTCCAACATTGTCAGTTCTGCTGATAAGCCACTACTATTACTGAGTATTAGACTGCAGGTACGTTCTCTTAGTTCAATGAGAAGATTTGTACTAATAGACTTTAGAAAAGATATCATGTCTGCACCTTGTACTCTGAGCAACTACTACAAAGACAACAATATGCAATGTATTAATTATTGTAACCATCCTACTAGCTTGTTTTAAAAGTGTCTCATTATTTTTCTCATTACAATTAATAAATTTTTTAAAAAAAGAAGTGGGAAGAGAAGATTTGTCTACAATCACCTTAATGTAGCAACTGAGTAGGAAAGAGGGCAGTGGAAGAGGAGGGACAACCTGGATCACAATCAGTAGAGCCAAAAGGAAGAGACAGGGTGAGAAGACAGGTCAGTCTGCTAGAAAACAGGCTGAGTGGCACTTTAACGATAGCTTCTATGCATATGAGACACTAATAATTAGAGACTGATCCAAGAAAAAGGTGGAACACTTGAGGAATAGAGTTGAAATATAAGAAAGAACTTCCAAACAAGGAGCTATTTTACCTGCAGGATGGGTTTTGTTTTGAGCCTAGATCTTAGTGTCACCGTCATGAGATAGAAAGGGATGCCTCTTTTTCTCCTCCTCCTGGAAGCCCAGCTCAGCTGTCATTAGTTAGTGGTTTCCCTTTTGACTAGAAAAGACAGCCACATTGCTATTTTAAGCAAAAGCAATTGTGGTGGATTTTCCATTGAAAAAAAATGGCTGCACTAAATACCTCTGGGAATCTGAAACAAGAATACGGAAAATAACAGGAATGAACCAGCTCTTGGGTGCTTAACAAAATCAAATCTCTTTGGAGAGCTTGGCAGCAAATCACTTCAAAACAGCTTCCGGTGGAAAAAAGAATGCAGAACCATCTCCTACCTAATCACAGGCACAGGTTCTCAGAAATGCATCAGAAGACTTCATTATACTGCAAATAGCACAGAATGTACGTACACACACTAAGGTGAACGTGATGTTAGGCAGCAGAATCTTACGGGACCACTGTCACGTATGCAGCTTGTCATTAACACAGCGTGGTGATGCACACAATAGCGCTGAAAGGCTTTGTGGCATTTTTGCTACTCAAGACAAAAAGTGACTGAGCGTCCTCTGAGAGCACTTTTTTTTTTTTTTTTTTTTTTTTTTTGCGGGACCGAGGTTCAAACTCATGCCCTTGTACATGCTCCCTGCTTTTTGAAGAATCTCCTTTCTTCTCGTTCTGCAGGCTGACTTTCACTGCTGGAGCTGCCTGAGAGAACCTAGTGGTCCATGCATAGGTTGAAGTCCTCGCTGACCCTTCTCTGTTCTCTATTTCTTCTCCTTTGCCATCCGTTAATATGGAAAATTATATTGGTTACAATTCAAATGTCACATCATCCTGTATTCCTCAGATAAGCTCCACTTGGCTGTAGTAGGTTATCAGAATACAGCTGGCCTCATAGAATGATTTAGGAAGATCTCCCTCCTCTTTGATTTTCTAGAGGAGTTTGTGCAGCATTTATTTTATTTTACTTTATTTTATTCTTGGTACTGGGAATTGAACCCAGGACACTGTGCTTGCCAGGCAGATGCTTAAGCCACTAAGCTACCATGACAGCCCCTGATTTTATTTCATTTTTAAATGTTGTTGAAATTCCCAGGGAAGCTATCTTTTCTTGGAATTTTCTTTGTATAAAAGCTTTTAAGAACAAATTCAACTTATCTATAGTTAATAAATGCAGTAGTTGTGTTTTTGAGTGAATTGTCATATCAGGTCTTTCAGAATATTTGTCCACTGAATTTAAGTTGTCAAATTTATTGGTAGAACATTGTTTATAATGTAATGATTGGTAATGATTGGTAATGATATTACTGTCATATTCTTAACAGTTGTAGATTGTATCTTTTTTTCTTTTCATCCTTAGTCTGACTACAGTTTTTTAAATTTCACTGGTCATCTCAATAAATCAGTTTTTGATTTCATTATATGTTCATTATTGTTTCTCTTTTCTGCCCCATTAATTAAAAACTTATTGACTAAAGAGCCTATATAGTGTCCTTCATTTTTACTTTACATCTGCTTTCTAGGATCACAGCAAGCCTATGTTTAGTTGGCATGGCTTTCTAGGTCTTTCCTAGCTGGGATAACTTTTTAGACTGTTTCATGATGATAGTGACAATTTAGAGGAGTGTTGGTCAGCTATTTTGTGGAGTACCTCTCAGTTGGGATTTGTCTAGTGTTTTTTTCCTGATTTGTCTTGAATTACAGGGTTTAGAGAGGGACTAAAGCGTGATTTTTCATTATAATCTATCAAGAGCACACACTGTCAATGTGACGTCAATTTTGAAGATAATTCTGCCCCCTGGGCTGAGGCACTTGTTGGGTCTCTGCATGGGAAATCCCTCCAAATACTGAGTCCTTGGGTAGAGGTCGCTAGGTACAGCCCGTGATTAACGAAGTAGTTACCCTGGAGGGGAGAGCAGCTACCAAAGTTGCTTGGGATTACTCCATACGAGAATTTTTTGTTTTGTTTTACTATATTTATTTATTCATTCAATTATTTATATCAGTATAGATTTTTGCATATTTATACTTACATATATGTGGTATTTAAAGTTTTGCTAATTTTGAATATATCCTAATTTCTTTTATGATTTTAGTTTTTGACTTATGGGTTATTCATAAGCATGAAATTTAGCTTCCAGGTATTTGGGGGATTTTCCAGATTTTTTCTATTACTGATTTTCTGGTTAGTTCTATTTTGCTGGAGAGCTTCCATCCCTTTAAAGCATATTGAAACTTGTTCTATGCTCCAGAATATACTCTACTCTTGAAATGTTCTAATGCATTTGAAAAGAGTTCTTTGTTGCTTCCTCCTTTCTCTGGGTTACTCTATGAATGCCAAGTAAGTCAAGTTGGATCATAGTGTCACCTAGGTCATTAATGTCTTTACAGATTTTATTTCTGCTTTATCCAATACTGTGAGGCAAGTGTTGAAATTTCTCATTGCAATTGTGAATTGTATGACTTCTTTCAATAGTACAGACATTTGTCTCCCTAAGTTGTTAGAGAGAAAGAAACATGTTTGATTCCTTCACTGCTGAAAATTTAACCCCTCTCCTCTTCATTCTAATAGCTGCTTTTAATAAAGTCACTTCACAACCTTACTCTCTGCTATTCACTCATGCAGTAAATATTTGTAGTCCAGGCATAAAATATGTTTAGTCCTCAGTGCCTGCTTCATATTATCCTAACTTGGGAGCGTACAATAAACTAAAACAACTTGCTAAGCAGAAGATCTAGGAGGAACTTTCAATATTATAAAAGAGCCCATGTATCTCTCCAAGCATAGGCCTGTTGTAAAAGGCCAACACAAAATTTGGTACCTAGCAGACCTGAATGTTCTGAAGTATAGGAGTGGTTGAAATGACATTGCTAAAGGGTTGTGCATGTCTTTTTTTTTTTTTTTTTTTTTTTTTTTTTTTTTTTTTTTTTTTTTTTTTTTTTTTTTTTTCTTCTTTCCTT
>PVJA010037168.1:0-20702 GCA_004027025.1 Myocastor coypus
GGCGGGGCAGAAAGAACAAGACACTGTAGGGCCAGGTCTATGTTTAGGTCTCGAGGTACTGAGACGCTAGTGTGGGAACCAGGGCCGGAAAGCAACACGAAGGACTGGCTGAACCCCACCCCGCAGCTGGATGTGGGTGCCTCGCCACCCTCTGCCCCGCGAGATGCCATGGTCCTGACCTTCCAGGGTCGCGGCCGAATGCAGTGCTGCTTCCTCCGCAGGGTTATGTCTTAAGACTGCATCCTGTCGTCGCCGGTCGCCGGTCGCCTCACTGCCCCTAGCCCCTCACCTTTTAAGGTTAGCTGCCCAGAGGTGAGGGTAAAACCCAGCGGAAGAAACCAGTGAATGGGCCTGGGCAATAGGACCCCGTCACTCTCCGTAGTAGGCGGGGCTTCAGCCTTTTAAAGGAAAGGTGCCGGGTGACTTTAAGCTAGGAGGTTATTTCTCCCCCGATGAAAAAAATACAGGCGTGCGCAGGTATAGCAGCCATTCCAAAAATGAAGTGGAGAATCGTATGTGGAACTTTTTAATAAAATATTGTTCGTAAGTTTCTGTTGAAACCATTGTGAGTTAGGAAACATTGTCTCCAACTCATAGTTGACTCATTTTCTCTAATTCGAGAGGAATCAGATTCAAGTGCATTAAACTTGAAAGTTCTAACAGATTTTCAACCTGGCGTTGTTAATTGATTTCCCAGGGTCAAGTTGCACATGTTTTGTCCCCTGCCTCCTCTTGAGTCCACCCAGTACTAACAAGGTGCTGACTCCTGTACCTTCTGTGGGAGTAGTGTCAACCACCTGCACTTCTGTTCATTTATTTATATTGTTTTTACAATAATTAATACATTGCATAATGTCTTCATTATAGTTGTTCAGAGTACAAGATGCAGACATGATTTCTGCATTTCTGTTCTTCAACAGGAAATTCCTCAGTGGTAGAGTGAGACTGTGGTAAAGCTACCCTAAGGGGAAATCTTTATACTGTTACTAGGAAGAGAAACTAACCATCTACTGGCTATTTGTAGCCAATTAAAACACAGTATCTTATTTAATGCTCATCAGATAACTTTGAATCAGATAGTCCCTCTCTGTTCCTTTATTCATAAGGAAGCTAACTCAGGCTTAAATAAGTATTTGAGAACAAAAACCCAGTCTCCTTTTCCTCATCAGATGATGGTGCCTGGCACATTGGGTTCATGTGACATGACAAACCCCAACACATCTCATGTGTGACTCCTATATCCAGGCTTAGTGTCAGGTTGGCCATTTCCAAGTTAAGTGAACCACTCAGTATTCATTTTATTTTATCATAGTCTTTCCTTCAAACCAGAACATAACGGTAAACATAGGGGTACAGCAAGTAGCGCAATGCCCTGGGAAATGGTGCCCACATCTATGATCACATTTACTGATGTGCCAGGCACTTGAGTGTGCAGGCACTTAATATACTAAGTTAATTTAATCCATGAACTAATTGCAAATATCACCTGCTTCCCAGATGAGGAAACTGAAACAGGAAGAGATTGTGTGATTTGTTCAAGGTCATACAATCAGCTGAATTAAGAATTGAAAGGGAGAAAGGGAGGAAAACCACTAAGAATCCAGGCAGTCCTGTGCCACAGTTGGTGCTCTTAACTCTAATGTTCCCTATGCTGCTCACTAAGGTAATGACTTCATCACTGGAATAACAAGTCTCTGAAACTATTAAGCAAAATGTGTAGAGGAATTGATACATTCGAATATCCAAACTGGGGGTTCACAATTCAATGATGATTATGTCAAGAGATTCTTCCCTGGTAGTCACTGGTGACTGAAGCTGCCCAACAGCCTGCTATTTGCAGCCTTTCTTGAATGTTACTATGTCCAGAAGAGTGATCTGAGCACTGTCCAGCTGTCAGTCTCCAATGTCTTTGCCACCTACAAGCTGGAGGCTTCATGTTTCTGGGAGGAGACAAGCAGGAAGGGATGGATCTGACAGATGTACCCTGTCTTACCTACTTTTCTCATCGCTGAGACAAAATACCAAGCATGCAAAAGTAAAGGAGAAGAAATTTATTTAGCTTACAGCTTGTAGAGGGCTCATTCTACTGTTGGCTGGCTCCAAGGCAGAGTGGCATGGCAGAGGACATTGCACAGCAGGAACAGTTTATAGCAGACAGAAAACACAAAAGCAAGCCAGAAGTAAGAGTATGCTAGCCCTCTTTCTGTCCCTGATATTTTATAATTTTTTTGTTTTTTTTTTTCTGTCCCTGATATTTTAACCAGGAGGAGTGAAGCACCTTAATCCTATCCAGAACTATGCTAAATTGACTAATTTAGTCATCACACACTCTTTTTTAGATGTATAAATTGATATTCATTTCAGTACAGATACAAACATAGAAATAATTTAGATATAAGACTTGATAAGACATATTTATGATAATGTCTATGACACTGAGGTAGTTATAAGCTTAGAAATTAAAATTAAATAAGTAAACATAAGTATGTAAAAGGTAATGTAAACATCAACACTGATTCTGACTGCTAAGTATAGTAATGAAGACGGGTTAGTTTAGATATAGGTGTCTATGTTGGTGATGATAACAATATTGCTATCCACAAATATGTCTAGATATAAACAAATGCATCAAAATAAATTATATCCATATATATGTAGATGTACAGGACAATATCCATGTTAATACAGTCCAGATTAGATTTCAAATTTGACGTTGATGTCAGCTTTGATGTAGTGATATGGACTCCCTCTATCATGTGCTGAATATATATGCAAACAGACATTGTTAGCTCTATCAATATAGGTATTAACAGAGACACTGATTATGTATGGATATAATAGATGTCAAATTCAGTGTGTATATTGAAACTGATGTCGGGACACAGAAACTGATCAGCAAATAGAGACTCAGATGCCAAAGTCATTGATAACATCAATATTAAACTATTAATATATTGATGTACACATATAAAGACAGAGGTATAGGTCACATATGGATATGGCTGTAGTTAAGTGCATCTACCTATATGGGGTTAGATATGGACATACACATAGGTACACATGTTAAGTACAGAAGGCAAGCATTGTCTTCTTTCAGGTCAGGCACAAGCATGTAAGTACCACAGCATCATCCCAGCATCGCACCCTCTACAGTCAGATGCCTATAAAAAGCTCCTCCCCTGACTTTCTGAGGCTTTTGGGAGTGTAGTTATGAGGCATAACATACTTGCAGAGTGAGAGAGCCCATTTCCATGTCTTGAACTCTGTTCTAATCTCTAGCTGAAACAGGACATGCCTGGGTTTTTTGTTTTTGTTTGAGACAGGGTTTCACATGTAGTTCAGGCTGGTCTCACCCTGACTATGCAGTATAGGCTGACCTTGAACTTGTAGCAATCCTGCTGCCTCAGCCTCCCAAGTGCTGGGGTTACAGACATGTGCTACCATGCCCACCTAATCTACTTTTAAATCTTCATTAAAAGCTTTGAGCTCAGCTTGAAGACCCTTGAAAAATAGTGCATAGAGTTGGTTACTGGCTCTTCTAGGACTCTTCCTGCATTTATGGCCTCTATTTGCTAAGACATAATTTCTTTCAGGGGGTACATAATTACTGTGACACTAATCTGTAAACTATCTGATCTATTACATGAGCTGTCTCCTCAGCCCTGTCTTCCATGTTTTTCTCTTGTTTTTGCTGCCTTCAACTGCCATGAATAGTAGCTGCAGAGCCACATGGCAGTATGCTCTGCCTTCAAGGCAGCTGAGTGTGGGTGGAAAGCCCCAGGCACTAAATAAGCCTTTCCTTCCTTAATGCTGGCCATCAGGTTTTTTGTCTCAGCCATGAGAGAAAAGCAACCAAGACAAGGTATATAATACATCAGCCTCACAAAAGAATTATTCTATAGATGCTGTTTTTATAAAATAATAATAATAATGATAATAAAAATAATGTGTTTCTTCATGATGTCACAATGACTATAACAATTTTAAGCAGATCTTGCACTAGCAAAAGTTATGGATTTACTGTGAAACCACATGATGCTGTAAAACCTGTGGGAGTTCACATATTCAGCAAATCCTTCAGCAAGTAGTTGTTCATAGATTATGCTACTTTTATGCAGTTTCCCCTTAACATGTTTTTATGAGGATAGTTTCACTAAAATAGAGAAGTTGAAGTCTCTCAAGTGTGACAGCCTATGCAATGCCAACCAATCTAGCTGAGATTGATTATTTTAAATAGCTGTAACTCTGTCATTACAGTGGCAGTTTAGTATGTGAAAGGCTCTACACTGTTCTTAGTTTTTCTCGAAACAGTGAGAAGCAAGATTTGCAGAGGGGCTAGGCAGAGTGATAAGAAACTCATTCAAAATTTCCTAAAGATGTTTTTGGTTCAATAGTGTGCATGTATTATCATAGGCCATTAACATCAACTTTGGTCATTACTGAAACATTTAATGAAAATAATTCTCATTCTATTATAGGACATGATACAAAACCATAGAGCTGGGCATACAAACTTACAAGACCCTCAGTGTTTACTACTATGGAAACCAAGATCAACTTAGCCAGCATATTACATTTAAAATATGACCCCAGGGCCGGGGAGATAGCTCAGTGGCCTAAGTGCCTGTCTGGCAAGCATGAGATCCTCAGTGTGATTTCCAGGACCAAAATATAAATAAAAATTAAAAAGAAAAAGAAAATATAACCTGATACTATTTTGAAATGCCCCATATGAGATCTTCTATTTAAGAAACTCACGACTGGTGACAAATACAGTGTTAATGTAGAACACATTTGTACCTGCTGTTTCCCACCTTTCAGGCAAACGTAATGAAAGGCAAACTATTCCATTTTGGAAGACTGCTCAAGTGTGGAGCTTTCCATGTTGACTACTTCACCAGGAAGACTCAGCACTGTTCATTGGCATCTTTGTTTTGCTGCTTGGCCTCCTGAAAGTTGCTAGGTTCCGCTGCAAAGATTTTAAAGGCTGCTTTGTTGGCAGCCTATGATGCATCCGTGACCTTACCAAAGGGGAAGTGAAAGCTCTCAGTTTTTCTTCTTTTTTTTTTTTGGCAACAGTAAATCTACTAATTTTACAGTCAGTTGAACAGCAATAGATTAATTTGTGTAAAGTCTGCATTCACAAAGGGAACCTGAACTCCAGCAGCTTGAATGCCTGAAGCCACAGTGTGATTTTTGAAGAGTAGACACTCTTACATCTTGCTCTAGAAAGATGTGGGCAGGCTACTGTCACCTGCTTCTCAGCACAGGTGCTGACCCCTCGGTCGACGCGGGGCCTCCTGACAGGATAGCAGGAAGGCTGGGCCTTTGTGTGTGACAGAGAAGCCTTTTCCAATGCTAGGGCCAGTTTTCTCCAACAGCCTTAGGAAGCAAAAGAAAGGAGAGGTGAAGGTCACCACAGAGGTCACACTGGGTTAAATTTAGTTAACATCAGAGGTTATAGCTTTTAACAAGAGCTTCAAGAAAACTTCTTCGAATATACAATTTGTTTCTTCTTTGTCTACTGTTATTTTTTTTTCTTTTTGCTCTATTGACAGTGACAACAAAGTTTTTACATGCCAGAAGTTTTCATCCTTTAGAGAATAAAGAATTGTGCTCTTAAAAAGAGATGCAGGTGGAGGGCTTTATAAAGCTTCCATGATTTTCAAATTGGGAGCTTTAAAATAGGCTCCCTGCTTGGCTCAGTCAAAAATAATCTGTGAGGGATGTTGAAAAAAAATCTCCATTAGAAATGGAGGGATATTTAGCAGTTAGATGTAGAGGCACAAAATTCTAGAAGATTCTTTGTGTGTTTTTTCTCAGCCATCCCAGTATAGATTTCCCACTTAGTATTCAGAATTACCTTCTGAATAATAATAAACCTCAGGCCTTTTCTGAGGTTTCCATGGGTGTATTTCTTTAACTTTAGAGCACAATGCTGGGGAGAATGAGTTACTGTATTTCTACACAAGCAAAACAATAGCCAAAGATTTTGAAACGTATCTTTTGTGCTCTTTTATAATCAATTAGTCCATGTTTTTCTGTTCACAGGCTAAACTATTGTGAAAATTGGTCTTTACAAGTGTGATGCTCAACCCCACCTTTTAATTGAACCCATGGGATCACCTACAACTTAGGTTGAATGTCCTCAGTCACACTAAGGTGTCATTATTTGGCTGCCTTTCTATGAATATGAGGCTTGGCGTTTGCCAATGAGATATGTATGATTTCAGTGGTGGGAAATAAGCTTCATGGCTTTTAGCTTGATTCATGGCTTCTACTTTTCATAGATTTTCCTACTTCTCTTGTGCCATTTGTATCAATCAGTGTTATAGCTAGAGAAATAGATATAATACAAGATATAGAAATATATATTATTTACAGATTGGCTTACAGTGGCCACCCAGAGTCAGGTGTGGAAGAGGGCAGCCATACTAAGCTTGAGTTTCCAGAATCAGGCTTTGTGCCTAGTGGTCAGTACAGTAAATGGAATCTACATAGTCATGTGTTAGGCTGTAATATGCATTTTCTGTGCATCAGAACTACAATGAGATTCTATCTCATCCTTGTTACCATGGCCATTATTGTTATTTTTTTGGTGAGACTGTGGAGAAAATGGAAACATATACACTATTGATGAGAATGTAAACAAGTACAGACACTATGGAATAGAGGATCCAAAGATCTTCTTCAATGAAAAAAGTAGAATTGCCATATGATTCAGCTGTATCACTCCCTAGGGTTGTGTGTGTGTGTGTGTGTGTGTGTGTGTGTGTATGTGTGTGTGTGTATTAAATTCTGCATACAAAAGAGTAGCTGCATACCAATGTTTATTGTAGTACTATTCCAAAGACCTAAGATAGGCTATCAGCCTAGATGCCCATCAGCAGACAAATGGATAAAGAAAAATCAATACATATATAAAATGTACTTGAAAAGATGTTTTTTTTTTCTCATAGGGCAATGACTTATACAATTATTACTTGGAAAATAAAATGATTTTTATATGAGAGTCTTTCAGATACCAACTTTACGTTCTGAATGAATAACAAATTTTTCTATTCTAACCATTTTAAATAAAAGTATTTTACATAATATGTTACAAATATTCCTGCTTTCTGAAATATGATGTCATGATCTTTTTTGTTTTGTTTTGTTTTTGCAGAAACAGGGTTTGAACTCATGACCTTGCACTTGCTAGGCAGGCACTTGTGCCATGCAGCTATCTCCCTGGCCCCAATGTCATGATTTTTAAAAGGACTGATGACAGCATGTTTTCCTATATGGTAAGATGATGCCATGCTACATGGCCCAAGCCTTCATGGTTTTCAGTTTGTTTCATGTTTCTGCTTTTTATAGATTTTTCTACTTTCCTTGTGCCATTCATATGAATCAGTATTACATTATATCTAGAGAAACAGATGTAATATATATATATATATATATATATATATATATATATATATATGCTTTACACTTTATCTTAGCCAAAAGGCCAAGAAGCAATTATAGAGGTTGTAATGGTCACCCAGAGTCAGATGTGGAAGAGTGCAGAGGGGCTGTCTGCACACAGGGATCTGAAGGATTCAGTCAGGTTTGGAGCTCTGTGTAGTGTCCTGTGAGAGTCTGTACATATCAGCAGGCTGCAGGGCTTATGCCAGAAGCCAGGAGATGACCTATAAGATGAAATCAAGTACTAGAGTTCCTCCAAAGAAAACGGAGGCAATTCTACCATTTGGCTTGTGCTTTATAGCATTCTTCCCTTGCTAAGCCAACTTAGTTGGCCATGATTGACCCAAACTGACACAATCAATCATCTGTTACACCATTATACCATCATCTGTCTTTTCCTGTTGTTATAATTACATAGTTAGATTTATTTATTTTTTTTTTTATTTTATTTTTTTCTTGTGTCAGAACTTTTGTTTGTTTGTTTATTTATTTTTATGGCTGGCTCAGCCTGCCCTGAGGGCAGGGCTGGCTCAGCATGTGGTGCCGGGGATCAAACCGTGGTCCCTGCAGCCCCCTAAGCTTTCCTAAGCAGGCGCTTTAGACCACTGAGCCATCCTGCCGGGCCCGACATAGTTAGATTTAATAGTTCTTCCCTATGGAAATTCTGTTCAAAGTCAAATTCAAGTTGACCTTGATCTGGTACCAGCACTGCCTAATGGATCATCAAGCTGTTCATCTTTCTTTATTTTATATCAGCCCACACCACTTCCAAGATAAGTTTGTCACAGTAAAGCTTAATTCACATCTTTTTAAATTGAAAGCAGGGCCTCTGCATTGAGCTATATCCTCAGCCATCTTATTACTATTTTATGTTTTTTAATTTTGAGACAGGTTGCTAAAGTACCCAGACTGAGCTTGAACTTGTGACTTTCCTACTTCAGGCTTCCAGAGTGCTGGGATTACAAGGATGTGTCACCATGCCTGGCTCATTCACATCATTTCCCTGCAAAAATACCCACACAAACAAATAAGCAACAACACCAACACCTTTGGTGGTTTTCCTTGCCTGTCTGCTGAACTGAACTGTGATTTTTCTACTCTTGTGTTTATCATTCTGTACTATTTGTCTACAACCTTTGTAGTAGACAAGTCCGTACATTTGTTCATTTGTGTTCTGTTGAAGACACAACCTCTGAAATATCCATACTAAAAGTCCTGTCAGAGCTGACCAGACCAGAATAGAAACCAACCTCTACTAAATCAATGCCCAGGCTGTCTCGACTTTCCAGTTGGAATTGAGAGATCACTCAGAGTCTAAGGAAACTTGTGATCGAGATACCCACTAATTGATATCTGTCCTCCTCTTTCCTTGATTTCAGAGGGCTGCCCACAGTAATCCCTTACTCAAAAGTGTGGCTATGTATCTACATTCTGGTCAATAGAATATAGAGGTGGTGGCAGGATAATCATAATCCTGGGACAGTCCTAGCTTATGACTGCTCCTCTGGTATAATTATTAGTAAATGTCCTGTTCATTCTCATAAGCATTCCAGTTTAGATGAGATGACCACACTAAATGAACAAATATATTTAGAAAGTTAACTTCCAGAAAATTCTCTGAGAAGAAAAGAATGCTGTTCTCCTGCTCCTTTCTAGGGCAGAGGGAAGATGCTGAGTTTCTAGGTCACTTAGGAGGAAGGGGTTATGGGATGCAAACCATGCAGAGAAGAGCAGTGAGGCAGACGGAGGTGGGCTCACACCAGGACACACCACACCAGCCTGAGGCTCACTACCCTAGGTTGAGAGAAACATGCACTTACACCACTATGGAACTTACTCCTGCCCAACACAGTGTTAAACTAAGCTGTTCTATCAAGTCTTTTTTCATGATATGAGCCAACAGCAGATGTACACTGGAAATCTTCAAGCAGGTGAGTTGGTCTTGCAGAGAGCAATGGGAGAATGAAATAGATACTCTTGAGACTGCAGTCCCAGTGAGAAGGGGAAGGAGCCACCGTTCCTGCTTTTTAATTCCAAGGCCAGTGAGGTCCACTGACCTTCATACCTGCTTGTAGGTGGCCAACTTTATGTTCATTGCAACCAGATTGCTACAAATTTCACTCTCTATTTACTCAGCATTGTTGAGCAGCCAAGGGGCTGCCTGCTCTTTCTTGCCTACATTCTGCACTTTCCTGCCTCTGTCTTGTCTCCTCTCTTCTGTCTGGAATACAGCCTTTCAGCCCTGCCCGGGACCACCTTGCTGTGAACTTAGCAAAACACACTCAGTGGATTTGCTCCCATCTTTGCATATCCATCATTTTGCAGATGCGGTCATGTAACATTTTTTTTTCACCCACTAAATAGTTACTCATTGGTATACTTGACATATCCTGACCTTGACGTTGTCAGTACTGTGAATGAAGGCAAGGAATGTGCCAATATTGGCTGTGGGTCATCTATACCTGCCGGCTTACGGATGATAGTAACATCAATGCCTGCAGCAGAAGCACAGGAAATTTTATCGAGAATAAGCCAGAGAGCAAATTTGTGTCTCGTGAAGGAGTGACAATGGAGTCTTTGATGTTCTCTGTATCAGTCACTACATTCTGGACTGTACAATGTGCAACCCACCTTCAATGTAACCGCCAAAAAGGTTATTCACTTATTGAATTTGTATAACTTTTGTTGACCATGCTACATCCAAATCAGAGTGATTAGATCTAGTAGAAAATACAGTATAACTTCTTCTTAGGTTTTGTGTGTATTGCTGACATTTTATGACTTAGACAAATGTTTTAGTATTAGTGCTCAGTCAAAAACAGACATCATAAGATGTGTCCATGTGTAATTATATCTATAACTTTCTTTATCAGGAGAGCATGCAACTGAATAATGTAGACCACTGAAAAAGATGTGCACTGGCCCCACATTCAGAGGTGCCATTGATCGGCTATAATCTATCATCAATGGCAAATCATTGTACCCCATCTGACCGTTAACACATTGGTGTGCATAAGTCATTGGTGTTAATCATAGCTTATGTTGTGAAAGACTTCACTGGTGTTGTGGTTTGGTTAGAGGTTTTACACAGTGGAGTGGATTTGATGGCATCATGTTGATAACTGGTTTCTATTTACTTCCTCCTTAAATGTTGGCCTCATGGGCTCAGCATCTTCTCCAAAACGTTATTAAATACATCCTGCTCCACGGACACCCTAAACAAAGCAGCAAGGCTCCCGTGTGAGCTTGGCACACCTCTGGGTGTGGCTGCCCCTGGAAGTGAGGACTGCTCTTCCAGGCAAAGGCAATGGTGGCAATGAGAGAAGGAAACTGGGCTGAGAAACTCATGACTACTGTGATGTAACAGGCCAGAAGAAGAAAATAGGAAAACAGAGGCCTGAAGTACTGAACAGGGATGCTCTGAAGAGCCGCACAGTGGCTTGCTGATTTCCAACATCCAGAGGGCTACGGATGTGAGGCAGGTGACCTTGTTTGTGAGACAGAAAATTCTGGATAGAAACCAGAAGCTCAACACTCATGACACCTGGTCTAAATTTAGACACTGCAGATGCCACTTGACCCAAGGTGAAGGCAAAATGGCTTTAGGACACTGATTAATAATAAAGGCATAGTATATGAAGAAAATAATACATATATGCCAAGTACCCTCCTACGCACTTCACATAGATTGGCTCATTCAATTCTTTTTCTTTTTTATTTATTTATTAGGGAAGGGTCTACAGGGTGTTCAGGGTCTCACTACTAGTTTGGACTCATAGTGATCTGCCAGTTTGCAGCCTGCTGAAAGCTGGGATTACAGGCGTGCACCACCACACCCAGTTTCAATTGCCCTCTCAACACGCCCTGAGGGTGGTTTTGCATGGCACGCCTGAGGATCAAGGATCAAGGCCCAGGCCTCTGCACCTGCTTGCAGGTGATTTAATTCACTAAGCTATTTGGCAGGCCCTTCAATTCTCATTTTAAAGAATACTGTTTTTGTTTTCATAGATAAAGAGACTGAGGCAAGAAACATCAAGCACTTGTCCAAGGTCATAGGATTCATAGGTGGCAGAACTTGGAGGAGGACCTAGTTACTCTGTTCTAAAGCTATGCTCTCAACTGTTGTGCTGTAAATCATAGCCAAAACAGTGTTGTGTCATGTTACTTATGCATTATTATTATTAAACTAAATTAATACACAGGTCTTTCTTAAAATGTGTTAGAATCCCAGAACTTCTCAAAACGCTGTTAGCAGATTACTGCTTAGAATCACTGGCTGGGAAGGCCTATTTATATCAATAATATTTCCTTTAGTTTTACAATGATCTGTGTTCAGAGCAGAAGGAAGAAATCAAAAGCAGGAGCCAAGGGATCTGGATTTATTTCCCTGTGGGTCCACACACAAGTGACTTTGGCTCTTCAAACCTGCTTCTTCATCTGTAACATGAGACAACAGTGTTACAAAAAGACAAATGTAAGAAGACAGAAAATACTTTAGAAACTATAAAGAAATATACAAGGGAAAGGTACTGCTTGTCATATGATCTGGGGTCTTCTTAATATACTTATTCTGGGTGCTTTCTGACCACTCTGCATAAACTAGTGTACTGTATAAACCAGTGCTACTCTGAAGACAGTCAGCATCTTCAGGAAGCTTGTTGGGAACCTAGTATTATGGGCTTCTGTTATGGTTTATGTCTAGTCCCCCTAAAACCTCATGCAATCATGGGGTGGGGACTTCTATAGATTGAGACTTGACTCATGAGTCACAGGGATTGTGTGTTTTAGTACTGATGAGATTATGGGTCTGAATACTGCTGGGAATTATAGGTATGGCCTGAGGTGGATAGGCTGAGGCAGAGAGCCTGATGTAATATAAAGAGAGACAGACAGCCAGACAGACTGAAGCTGTTGCTCTCTGCTCCCCTGGTTGTTCCATTGCCTCTGTTGCCACTGTTGCTGTTCTGCCACCATGAACTGCTGCTCTCTGCCATGTGCCTCTCAGCCTTGGAGCTAGCCAAATATGGACTGAAACCTACAGTAACTGTGAGCTAAAATAAACCTTTCCTTCCTTCATTTTGAGTGCCAGATATTTGTCCCAGCAATGAGTGAAATGTAACTAAGACAGCTTCTCATCTATAATGGTTCCTAAACCACAAGCACAGGGCCCAGGTGACTGGTATGTGTGTTAAAGACTGAGAAGAACTAATATGGAAGGCTCATTGACTCACCCAGTGAATATTAAGGACTATTCAGAAGGGCCAGGCTTTGGTGGTAAGGACAAGACCCAACTAACAGCATCAGTGGCTCTATCGTCTCCTTAGAGCAAATTCCTTTTCATTCATCAAGATTCTGTTCCAATACCAGTTCAGACACACCACTGCCTATAGCAGTGGTTCTCAACCTTTCTAATGCCGTGACCCCACAATACAATTCCTCATGTTGCGGTGACCCCAAACCAAAAAATAATTTTGGTGGCTACTTCAAAACTGTAATTTTGCAACAGTGATGATTCAGAATGGCTTTAGGCGACCCCTGTATTGTGGTCATTCGACCCCCGCCGGGGTCACGACCCACAGGTTGAGAACTACTGGCCTATAGTTTATGCTCCTTGGTGTAAGATACCAGCCCCATCAAGTTGCTCTTCTAGAATCTTCTCTCCAGTTACCATGCTTTGCACACATTGGCCTTTCTGCCTGTGAACCTTCTTTCTCTCCTCTGAGAATCCATCAAATCTGCTCAGCTGAAGCTTTTTCTCAGTGCCTCTTAGGTGGGAGAGTAAAACATTTGAAATGTTTGATTTTTGTTCCTATGCTAGAAGTCTTTTTAAATTTTTTTTCTATCTTCAGAGCTCAATACTTCAGTAGAGGCTCCCAAATTCCCAGTGACTGAAGATAAGAATGCAATAAGGGAGGTCGACAGAGGAGAAGAAGAAAGCTGGCTATACGTCCTCATAAGAAGAGAGAATGGAATATGCTAGAATTTGTTTTACTTTCCCAGATATCAGTTCTGTTCATCTGTTGAAGTGCAAACCAGATGAACTTGTTTTTTTGGATGGAAGAGATTATTTACAGCTATGGGAATGATCTGTAACTGTTAAACTCAGTAAATATTTATCTCACACCTACTACAGGAAAGGCATAGCTCCAGGTTCCTGCAATAGGAATGGTTGCAGTCACGGAGTCCAATTCCAGAGAAATCCAGCGCCAACAGATGGGCAGGGCCAGGAAGCAGAGGCCTAGAGCTCGGATAGAGAAAAAAATGGAAGGGAAGCCAGAAGAGGGGCCTTTCTCTAGGCCTAGGTAACAAAGCTATTGTGAAAAGACAAATGAAGTGTATCATAACTCTCATCGTTGTAGTTGGTATGACAGAGAATTCTCAACCTTTAGTACAGATCTAATTATGTTCAATCAATATTTCTTTATTCTAATAAGGAGATAATTTGATACCCCTGCTTACTGTTGGTAATCATCCAGAACTGAAATTGATGTTCTGATTGTGATGATTGCTGTCCAGATCAGAGGTACAGAGGGAATGAATGGACAAATACCACCACCCTGAGCTATCACTCAAAGCTCAATTCTGGCACTATGCTCTCCTTACATTATTAGGCAATGGTAGGTTCAGATGCTGTCCCCTGGGAAGACAAACTCAAACAAGGGGGATGTCAATGGCATTCTGAGAAGGGTGGACACAGTGTGCAACTCTCCAGAACTGGCCTTTATTGG
The DNA here is from genome assembly GCA_004027025.1 of Myocastor coypus. NCBI lineage: Eukaryota > Metazoa > Chordata > Mammalia > Rodentia > Myocastoridae > Myocastor > Myocastor coypus. The sequence continues at coordinate 14,181 of PVJA010037168.1, forward strand.
CATGTTTCTGGGACAATCTGCCCAGAAGAGTGAAGCAAAGCCTAGGTTGTGCTGGTGCAAAAAACTGGGCTTCCACCCTGACCATGCTGTAGTTTGCTGTTATCCTGAGCGAATATCATTGAACTCTGTGTTTACCTGCTGCCCTGCAAAATGAGGACTGAGGTTTCTAGTACAAAGCTACTCTGTCTCATGAATACTAAGTGCAACAATAGTACAGTTATGATTCATGATGAAATATTACAGGAAGTGCTACAGGGAGGGTAGGTTTGGGATTCTTACAAACTGGTAATGTTAGAGCTGCTATGGAAGAAGCACTATCCCTGCATCTGATCAATATGAATGCGTTCAGAGGGCCTCAACTAAAGCCACAATGAACAGGGCTGAGGTAAAGCTCATGTTTAGTGGTCCCACGTTGTCCCCCTGCAAGGGATTTCTCCCATAACTTAATGCTGCAGCCCACCCATAGCTTGTCATCCCCTTCTCTTCTTTCTATACTCCATGCTCAGAATTTCAGGGCAGCATGGGGAAAGATGGTTTTCAGATGAACTGATCATTTGAAACTCTTTCAATTCCATCCTTAAGCACTGCTGATTGAACCTAGGACTGACTTAAACATATCCTGCTGAAGCTTGCATTCCTTCTAGAAGTTCTCGACTGAGCAGCAGGACATAGTAGTTCTACTAGAGACTTTATTCAAAGATGTTTGAAGTCTTTTGTTGGGAAGTGGGAGGTGGGAGGAACTGGTGAGGAGGAGGTATGGAATGTGGAAGAAAGAGTTCTGAGGAGGGTGGATCTGGGTCTGGTGATGAGGTACAATTATGGTCCTGGAGGCACCAGTTTCATTTGAAATACTGATTCCTCAGTGGAGGTCACAAAGCAGCCTTTGTTGAGCAGTGAAGGGGGCTATTTATATATTTTGGTCTTCCTTTCAGAATTGCCTCTTGTACTGGTGACACCCCAGCTTTGCTGAAGTGGTGTTTAAAAAAAGAAAGTAGCAATTATTAACTGTACACTGAAATCCAGGAATCAGAATAAATACAGAACAAAAGCTTTCCCATAGATTGCTACTCCCCCTGCCTCAGGGGAATCTGGAATCCTCACATTTAGCTAAATTGAGCTTCTTAAAATAAACAAGAGTTGGTGTGCTTTTGAAATCCGCCCCATCACTAGTTTTCAGGTCCTTGTTCTTTTGCACTGTAATGCTTTCACCCATCATCCTTAGTGCAAAACTGGATCTAGGGTGAGAGAGACGAAGCTATAGATTGAAACAGTTCTTCTTAAAGGCAATCTTTCCTTCTCACCCTCCTGAATTCATGGCCTGCTTTTCAATTCCTATCTTGGCAGTGTTTTGGTCAGAAGCCTAGAAGCAGTATCAGAAGCCTGGCGATGTTGAATTTTCTGAACACATCCAGGGCCTCTCTTGTGGCTGCTGTCTGAGAATCCTCGCGTGGAATGAGCATAAACATTTGCCATAAGCGTCATCCCTATCAACCCTCACAGCCATGATAAGCAATGAAATAGCGGTTGCTCTGGACCACAGAATTTGGGTGATTTATTCATAGAAATAAACACAATATAATCTATGAGACTAATGTTAAGGATGCAGAAATATTAAACTTGAAAAGCAAAAAGGATAGTACCTATATCAGCAAAATCTAGAAAGACACATTTATAAGATATTTCTCTAATATTAACCTTTAAAAAGTCTTCAGTATACCAAAAGAATATGAAAATGCTCAGCGTAGCATTGCTTCTTAAAAAATCTAAGAGAGAAAATTTAGTTGTAGGTTTACCCAACTATGATACAAGAACACATGGAGATGACAGTCTGCATTTTGAGATGATACAGTAGAAACTCTCTTGTGTAATTCAAGTAAAAACAATGATAAAAATACATACTTACTTAAAGAATTATTTCTGTGGTACTTACACTGCATACAGTTACACTTCCTTGCCTGCCTTTCAATGGAGAACGGCAACCTTCCCTGTTTCCTGCAGTTTTATGTTGCCTTTTGCATAATGACATCTAAATTCTACTGTGTGTGAAAGTTAAAGTCCTTAGGGAAGCTGTATGAATGCAGCATGCTCTAGATTCAGCCTTCTCCAGACTTTTCATTATCTCACTACATGTATGGCAATAGCCTTTTGTAAAAAACAGATATTACCAATGTAGCATTTATGCTGCTTGCTGTACTCAATACAATCTTTTTTGTAGTATAGTCAGACTCACTTAATGACAGGGAGACATTCTGTAAAACACACTGTTAGGTTACACTCTGGTGTGTACTTACCCAAACATAGATGGTATATGGACCTACGAAATACCCAAGGGTATATCGTGATCATTTTTAAAAAGAACATTTTTTTTTAAAAGTAAAGGTATAGAATTGGAAAACAAGATGATAGAAAATTAATAATGTTTTTTTATACTGCATATTGCTATTCTCAAAGTATTTGTTCAGATTACCAGATATAGGCATGCAAACTTGATCAAACAATTAAATATTAAGTGTTCCTTTTAATAAATTAACAGAAGTTAGTAGTACAATCATCTTAGCTGCCCATATATATATATATATATCTATATATATATACATGTACATAATTTTATATAGGTATAAAATATGTATGTATATATATAAAATTTTCCCTCTGTTCTTTCTTTCCTTTCTCCTTTCCACTATGTTCATTACTTTCTGATTGGTTGTTTTCCCTTTCACAATATCTATTATACCTTTTTTACTAATTTGAATAAGAAAGATATAGCAATGAGACAGTTTCAAAACACATCAGTAAGACAGCCACAATAATCAATGCAATGCATATTGTTGTCTTCATAGTAGTTGTTCAGAGTATAAGATACAGACGTAAATTTTCTAAACACTATTGGTACAAATATTTCTTCTCATTGAACTAAGAGAAAGTAGTGTATGTATAGTGCTGCAATATTCCATAATAGTAGTAGGCTATTAGCAGAACTAGCAATGCCAGAAACTGTTGACTTGAGCCTTTCACAGCTCAGCATACTAATCTGGTTTTACTTTTTATACCTCGTGGTTAAATTTTTCTGCTGTATGGTCAAGGCCAAGTTAAAGCAAGACCTATGTAACAAAACATGTAAATTTTGTATCTGGCAAGGTCAGTCAAATATCCTCAGGATTTACCTTGAAACAATGTTTTGTAGAACTTTTGTCAGTGTCAGCCATCTGGATGAGTCATGGCCATTCCTTGATCAGTTTCCTCTCTGTGAAAGCCTAAGAGAATATTTTCTGTCCAGGTGACTCTCCTTAGGCACACTGTACATTATCAATCATTTTTATCTATGGCCCCATAATCTCCTTGAACAGAAAATTTGGGATAGCATTGAGTTATAGTATATTACAGTACAGGTTCTGTTAAGTCTTGAGTTCTCATTGACCTGGAAGGGCTAGGGCCAAAATATTGGCTATCCTTGTAGCCCTTCTTTTTCTCTAACTTTTTGGTTTGCAAACTTAAGTTGTTAATCCTCCAGAAGAGAAGCTTAGTGATACTAGTGATACTATTACTCTATAACATAGGTACTTGAACTTAACATCACTGTCTTTTTGAATATGAAATACCTTAGACTAAACATGGAACCGCCAAGCCGGGCGTGGTGGCGCACACCTGTAATCCCAGCACTCGGGAGGCTGAGGCAGGAGGATCGGTGTGAGTTCGAGACCAGCCTGGGCTACAAAAGTGAGCTCAAGGCCAGCCTCAACTGCATAGCGAGACCCTGTCTCAAAAAGACCAAAAAAAAAAAGAAAAAGCAAAAAACATGGAACCGGTATTTTCCATCAATCATCATTGATATTCTAATAAATCCCTATAGAATGTGACAGAAAACACTAGTTACACATTTTTACATAGAAATTTAGAAATCTAACCATATACAAAATTGTAGGAAGTCAATCCTATGGCATTTTTCCTCATTTCTTCATCTCTTATTATATTGTACTTTTAGGATTTTACTTAATCTTTCAGTTTCTAACATGAGAGAAATAATATGATGTTCACATATGTGAGTATAATTTATTTTACTTATGACTATTGTCTCTAGTTGTATCCAATTACATAAAAAATCCTCAAGTTTATCTTTATAGCTGAGTAATATTCCTTTGTATAAAAATATCACATCTTTTTTATCCATTCTTCAGTTAATGGGCAATTGCATTGTTTCCAAGATTTAGTTATGACAAATTGTACTTTTATAAACATAGGAGTACATATATTGCCGTGGTAAGATGTTTTAAATTTTTCTGGAAAATTCCTAGAATGGGAATAACTGTGTCAAATGGAATCTTTAATCCTAGTTTTTTGAGGAAGTACTACACTGATTTCCACAGTGATTGTACCTGACTACACTCCCATTAACAGTGGACAAGGACTCCTTTATTCCCCAGAACCTTGCCAGCTTCTGTAGTTGGTTGATTTATTGATGATAGCCAATTTTTCTGAGGTGAGATAGAATTTCAGTGTTGTTTTAATTTGCATTTCTTCAATGATGAATGATGTTGAATATCTTTTCATATATTTGTCATTTGTACTTGTTCATCTGAGAAGTTTGTCAGGTGCCCATTTATGGATTGAGTCTTTGAATATTAGGGGATTGATTTTTAAAAATTCTCTGTATGTTCTAAGTCCTTTTTCTGAGGGACAGTGGGATAAAAATTTTCCCAATTAGTGGGTTTTCTTTTTACTCTGCTAGTGATATCTTTTGTTGTATAAAAACTAATAATTAAATGAGATCCCAAAGGTTAATTCTTTGAAGTATTTTTCTCATAAGTTTGTTTTTTGTTTAATGAATTGCCTACTGTTATGTCTTCAAGATTAATACCCAATTTCTCTTTCAGTAGATTTAGTGTTTCTGTTTTATTACTATTATTATTATTATTATTATTATTATTATTATTATCTTTTTTTGAGACAGGGTCTCACTATGCAGTTCAGGCTGGCCTTGAGCTCACTTTTGTAGCCCAGGCTGGTCTCAAACTCGCACCAATCCTCCTGCCTCAGCCTCCCGAGTGCTGGGATTATAGGCGTGTGCCACCACACCCAGCTGTGTTTCTGTTTTAATATTTAAATCTTTGATTCATTTTGACCTTAGTTTAGTGTACTGTATTACACATAGGTTAGTCTTTGGCATGTAGAAAGCCAGTTTTTTTCAGCACTATTTGTTAAAGAGGCTATCTTTCTTCCATGAACATGTTTGTCTCCTTTGTTAAAGATAGATGAGTGTGTTTGCATCTTTTTTTAGCCAGGTAACGAACTTGGGACCTTGCTCTTGTGAGCCAGGCACTTATTCCACTGAGCTATCTCTCCAGCCCTACATTTATAATCTGTTCTATCGATCCTCAGTTCTTCTCCGTCTCCTTTCTTCTCCTCCTTCTTTTTTTCCCCCAGTACTGTGTTGATTTTATCACAGTAGCTTTGTAGTATAATTTCGAGTCAGGGATTTTTATGCTTCCTGCCTTGCCTTGCCTTTGTGCCCAGGATTGCCTTTGCCAGGTCTCTTGTGGTTCCAGATGAATTTTACAAATGATTCCCTCTAGATCTGTGAGGTATACTAATCATATTTTGATCGGGATTGCATTGAATCTGTATAACAGTTTTGGGAGTATGGCCATTTTGACAGTGTTGGCTCCTACTACTCATAAGCAAGGAATATCTTTCTACTTTTTGAAATCTCTGATTTTTTTCAGAGTACTATAATGTTCACTGCATAAATCTTTTATTTTCTTTGTTAGATTGATTCCTACTTCTTTCTTTGGATGCTATTGTGAAGTGTGTGCCTTCCCTAACTTCTCTCTCAATGAGTTTGTTGTTTGTGTATAGGCATGCTACTGATTTTTGAATGTTGACTTTGTATCCATCTATGCTACTGAATTTGGTTATTATATCAAGAAGTCTTTTGATGAAGTCTGGAGACTTCTACACAGAGTATCGTGTCATCTGTGAATAATGATAGTTTCACTTGTTCCTTTCCTATTCTTATTCATTTTATCTCTCTCCCTTTTCTACTTGGAGCAGTGATAATGGTTATCTGTGCCTTGTTACTGATTTTCAGTTTTTTTAAAATTTATTATGGTGTTGGCTACTGGTTTGTCATAGATGGCTTTTCTCAGATTGAGGTAAACACTGCCTATTCCAATTTTCTGTAGGGTTTTCATCATGAATGAGTGTTGGATTTTATCAAAAGATTTTTCAGCATCTATTGAGATAGTGATTTGTTTTTGTTGATATGGTTTATTGAACAATCCCTACATTCTAGGATGAATCCTACTTGGGCATGGTGTATAATCTTAGTGATTTGCTACATTGTTTGCTATTATTTTATTTGCCTTGGTTATTGTGAACTTCTTCAGTTGTTCTTTGATATAGAAGTGTCTTATTTCTTCATTAATTCTTAAAGACAGTTTTGTGGGTACATCACTCCACGTTGGAAGTTGTTTTCTTTCAGGACCTGAAATACTACGCACAAAGCTCTTCTTCCTCTTCCTCTTC
>PVJA010037169.1:0-20608 GCA_004027025.1 Myocastor coypus
GTGGGTGTCTTAGTCTTGTCTCAATCCTGGGACAAATACTCGACGCTCAAAATATTTAGCTCACAGTTACTAGAGGTTTCAGTCCATATTCAGCTGACTCCAAGACAGTGTGGTACATGGCAGGGGGCAACCTTTTATGGCATCAGGCAAAGAGCAATTGAGCAGAGAGAGGTAGCAGCAGCTCAAGCAGCTAACTTCCTTCTTTACATTGAAATGCAAATCACCTGCGCCAGGGGAAGTGCAGCACCCATGTCCACAATAACCAATTACAAATTCCAGAGGCTGCCCCATGATTACGTGAGGCTTTGGGGGAACACCTATTCGCAAACCCTAACTGGGCAACCAAGAAGCAGAAGTATCCTGGCTGGGGGAAGCCTTTTCTGTTACATTTTCTAGCTCATTGAGTTACCCAGGCAATTTTTTGCTGGGCATATTACATTAGATCTCCGTAGATAAGGCCCAGCTAGAAGCAATAACACTGGGGTTGTTATTGATCCTGAGGTGGGGCCCGGCCGAGATAGCCAAGATTGTCTTACTATAGAGTTTTTAATTTTTCTTAAGTTGCTTTTAGGAAGAGACATAATTTAGGCCTGTCTGTTCTATAACATTTCCCTGGAAACTTAGTGAGGGAATTCTTCTGATCCAGGAGAGAGTCCAGTGTGCCTGGACACTCACCAAATGTTGGTCAAGTGTAGAGATGGAAGCAAGGACTGGGTCAGCAGCCTGAAGAGACAGCAATAGCAAGGGGAATCGGGGTGGAGCAATCCTGTGAACAGTGGCCTTGGAATTTGGCCATGTATGTATAGGTCCACATCTAGAGTGACCAGAGCAGGGCCCTGAGTTCCCTGTCTCTTCAGAGTGAGCCTCAGCACAGCTCTCCAGATAAATTTTTCAGTGGATCTAAGGCTGGATTTTTGAAACTGTAGAGGCAAGAGCTGTGGAGGTAGCTCAGCAGCATAAGTGTCTACCTGCAATTGCAGAAGCAATTCATGTGTGTCTGTATTACAGGAGGAACATCTACAGATGAAGCTGGTCTTTTAACGGTTTATGTTCAGTGTGTGGTTTTTATTTAATCCAGTTTTTGAATTGCCTCTACTATATATGTAGGCCCTTTGTCCCTGCCAATAATCAACGGTGGGCTGGATCTAGAGATGGCATTTTGCAGGAGGACCCCACACACTTTCACTGTGTTCTCAGGCTGAATAGGGAACAGGAGTTTGGGCCAGTGACACAGACACTAAAGCCTGTGTTGGCTGCAAGAGTGTGGGTGCCAGCACAGCAACTTGAGCTTGCAAAGCACATGGCGAGAGCAGGTCTGGGGCTGGGATAGATGTTTTAGCCAATTGGATCCAGGGTCATGGGGAGGGTAGGTTTCTGAACCAGATTATTTTGTTTTGTTGGCTTTAGATTTCCAAATAGCAAAAGGAAGGAGTTTACTGTATGGATCACCTCTGCTGGAGAGTTTTTGAAAAAGTAGGTCTCAGGGGCTGGAGACATAGCTCAGCGGCTGAAGTGATTGCCTGATAAACACAAGGACCAAGTTTAATCCCCAGTGCATTCCTGTAACATCAGTACTCGGGAAGCTGAGACAGAAGGATCACTATGAGTCTGAGCTGTATAGTGAGACCATGTATCCAAGAAAAATAAAAAAATAGGACTCAGTCTAACGTGAGTTTGTCAGCTTTCTTGATTTGCAGGTCAGTGCCTATGAGAGCACAGAGGAAAAGGAGGGAGGCAGCCCTTAGTGACCAGATCCAGGTGTTTGCACAGGTAGCCACTGGGCACTCCCAGGGCTGACAGTCTGAGAAAGCATTGCTAATTCTGTGAACTCAAACATGCAGATTTGATAAAAGTCAGCAGCTCCAAGAAATTTGCATAGTTTATTCTTATAACTAGTTTCTGCCAGATGTTATAGCAGAGTTTCGGTGACTTTCCAGCAGGCAGCTTGCATATCTTTAACTAGAAATGATTTTTAAAAGAGGAAGCAACTCTTTGTTTTTTTTTTTTTTTAAGCAAAATTTGAAGTTTAATTAAAATAAGAGGGATACATTAAACAAAATATTTTCTGATTACTGATTGTGAGACTCAAGCACCCCCAAAACATTGGAGATCCAGCTTATTCCTGAGAAACATCAACCATCATAAGAGGTTTTTCACTCTGAACTATTCACATTTTACAGCAAAAGACAAAACAAAGTTCTGCAAACACCTTCTCTTTGTAAAATGTCTTCGCAAATTTGTTTCCCTCATAATTTAAAAGCAAAAGAGCACTTGTACTTATTTCTTAGCCAATGGACCTATCACTCTCACCTTGCAATCTCTTAGTAAGAATCCAACCAGAAACTTCCAGGATACCAGTGGCTGCTCTACTTGTCTTTCCCTGAAGGGACAGTGTCTGCCTTTCTATACGGGAGTCCTCTGCTGGGGCTATTGTGCCAGTCAGCAATACCAGGAGTAGGGTGGGGAGAAGGGCGAGCAGAAAAACAGAAGGATAAGAATGTGGCTTCTTGACAACCCACAGCAAGGCAGAATGGTCCAGTTTTACAAACCACCCATTCCAAATTCCAAACACATAGTCGGGCGTGGTGGCACATGCCTGTAATCCCAGCACTCGGGAGGCTGAGGCAGAAGGATCGTTGAAAGTTCAAGACCAGCCTGGGCTACAAAACTGAACTCAAGGCCATCCTGAACTGTACAGAGAGACCTTGTCTCAAAAAGACCAAAAAGACAAAAAGACAAAACAAACAAACAAACAAACAAACAAACAAACAAACAAAAAAACCCAAACACACACATCCAAAACACAAGGGCAATGAAAGAGCTCAGAAGAAATTTGAGGGGGTAGGCAGGGCATAAACGACAGTGACACCGAATAGCAGACCTGGTCATGGAAATTTTTACCTTCCCAACACTGTAAGATGTTTAGTTAAAAAGTTGCTGTTCAAAATTGTATTGAAAACATATCTAAAAATAGGTCTGTAGTCATCTTAAAAATAAAATGTCACTCTTCACATAAGTGACAGATAGTATCAGATACCAAGTCTTGAGGTATCTTTGATGTAGCTTTGAAAAATGGCCTGGCAGAGGGAAGGAAAGGAAAAGAGGGGAGATGGAAGAGGGGAAGAAGGGAAAGGGAAAACTCGCTATACAGTGGAATGGCAAGAAACCTGGGAGGAACACTTTTAAGTCCGTGATTATCTATTCCAATAGCCAAACAAAGCAGATCAAAATAGGCAAAAAATGTAGTTCTTTCCTGAGAACATTTCTAAAAGTCAACTTTAAGCTTAAAAGATAAGAAACTGCAAGCCAAGATAACAAATAGCACAGTGGTCAATGGATTTTAAAAATTGAATGGGACTTAGTACTTAAGCTGCTCAATGGCTTTTTGGTATTGTCCAGCAGAAGCCAGGGCCAGGCTTTCCCCATCAAGGGGAAGGCAGAGGGCCTGTTATTTGTAATCGTCCTACTCTGGGAATAGACAAAATCACCTGGACAGCTCCTAGTATGTATGAGAGGAACCTGCGGCAACAAGATGCAGGCAGAGAGAAGTCAGAAGAACAGAGAACAGCTGGTTATGGAGGGCTGACTTTAAAAGTATCTGTATGAATGTGTGGAATCAAGGAATGGGAACAGAAACTACAACATTAAAGACAGAAGACATTCCTCCCAGGGGAAAGAAGGGGTGCAGATTTACACAGTGTCACAGAGCAACACTACCAAAGTTGCATAAACTGTGCTGCTCCATCCCTAAAGACAAATACCTCAAAGTAAGGGGGAAGCAGCTTTCTTTTTATCATTTCCCCCAGTTGGTTTTAGAGACCCAGAGCTCAGCACTGAGCCAAGGGTGGGATATGAGGAGGGACAGGGTAAAGAACATGAAACACGAACCTGCTAAATCTTGGTATCCCTTCCCCAGACATTTCCAGGCAGGCAGCTGTTGGCAGGCTGATATCAGATTTGAGATGAGTTTGAGGAGGAATAGGGATAAGACAGGGAAGGCAGTATAAGTGTTTTCTTCAGTGGACAGTTTAGCTCTACAGAAATGCCTCTAGGGCCTTCAAACTGATCTGTCTAGTCGGGCAGGACAGGAAACAGGAGAATGAACAGCCAGGTGTGCTCATCTTCCTAGCATTTGGCACCTGGGGAAGAGGGAAGTGGTGGTAGCACTGGAAGCTGCTGGTTCTGCCTGTCTCGCTGCTGGTCATTGTGGGCCACATCAGGGTTGCTGCTTTTCTTCAGTTCCTGCAGATCAGATGTCCATCTCAAACTGAGAGTCATCCCCAACTGCGTGCTTCCTGTCATGATTGTTCAAATTGTTTATTTCTACTTTGGAGTATTCAATTAAGGTGCCAGGGCTTGTAACTCCCGGGATATTGGGCAGATGGCAGGGCGGGGTTTGAGCCATGGGAGAATTTCGACGATCCAACAGAAACTTTCAATCATAAATGATTCTGGTTCCTCCCGGCGTGGTGAACAGCGTCCCGCCGGGTGTGGTGCAATAGTCATGAGGTAGCTGCGCAGCGTCGCTGATGGCCACGGTGCGGGTAGGAATGGCACGGCTCTGGCTGGGCTGGCTCCAGCACGGGCTCTCGGCTTTGTCCGGCGGGCAGGCGGGCAGATGGGCAGACGGGCGAACCAACGGACCGGCGGGCAGGCGGGCGGGCGGCGGCTGCTGCGGGGCCCAGGAGGCTCCCGCACCTCAGGAGGGCGGAAGGGCGCGACGCTCACTTCCGCTCGCCTCCTCTTGCTCCCTCGTCCTGCTGCTGGCTGGCCTCCCGCCGCCACCCTCTCGGCCTCCGCCGCTGCGCCGCCCTGCTCTCAGACCTTCGCCACCAGCCCCTCAACTCTTTGAATGTGAGAGGGTGAGTCCAGGTCAGTTGTAAGGTGGGTCTGGGAGATAGTGATACAGGGAGAAAAAACTGATCCCGGGTGGATGACCTCCAAATGATATAGGGGCAAAATGATCCCCAACCTCAAAAGTACCTGCGATGAGTTCGCGTTCTCTAAAACTGAAGAATGAATTTTAGGAACAAATGGAGGCAATGAACAGAATGGATTTATGAGGGGGAAAGAAGGCTCCTGTCCGAGAGAGGGACACGAGAGGGTCCCGAGCATGTGATTCCTGGGAAGCTGTCTCTTCCAGGGACTTCTATAGAGGAAGCCATGTGGCGAGGCGGGTCTAAGTTTGTGGAGAAGACGTGAGAACATGAGGTGGGACAAAACGGTGGACAACCAATGAGACTACAAGCATCATTGCTCAGATAAAATAGATTAAAGTCTGGATCCAATGGGAAGGCAAGTCACACAGCAAGTGGGCAAGAATACCACCCATTGGGCTCTGGCTGGTGACTCATTCCAGGCTCTTTTAAGGTGATGGATACTTATTTAGCATATCAATCCCTGATGCCCACCCTTAAGGCAGTATGTAGTTGCTTTTGTTTACTCTTGTCTTGAGATCTGGCCCACAGCAGAGGAATGTCTGTCTCTAGTTGCAAAATCACCTTGTCTTCTATATTGTCCTCGAGGGCCTGGCCCTATGTGACTGCCTATAATATTTCTATCTAATTTAGCTGCCTACAACAATAGGACCCAATCAAAAGCAGAAGTCACTCCAGGTGCAGGGAGCTGCAGCAGCAGGCTGTGGGTGGCAGAAGACCAAGCAGTGGGTAATGAGGGCCACTGCAGCAACATTGGCAGCCTGGAGATATTGAAGGGGCCTGACAGGAAGAGGAGGTGTAGCTTTGCACTGTGACATCCATACTGTTTGCTCAGAGGACCATGACAGAGCTGCAAGGAACAGCAGAACCTCAGAGAGAAGGTGCTGGTGGCTTGGCCAGCTCTATGGTTAGAACCTCTCTGAAAACAATGGCAGAGTTCATAACCTTTGTGGCCATTCTTGTCTTAGGATTTTCAAGTTGAAGGGGCTTTTGGGAGCAATCCACTGCAGAGGAAGGCATCTTTGCAGTCTAGATGGGTAAACCAGGTGGCATCTGGAGACTGGAGTCTAAAAAGTGTGTATAGGTTGGGAACCGCAGGATGCAAGGTGACAGCTGCACTGTAAAGGCATGGAGACCTTGTTCCAGGTGATTAGCAGTCTGTTACGCTGATGTGCGGCTGGATGGCTGTTTATCCTTCTCAAGACATCTGACAGCAGCAGGGTCACAGTGAGGAGGTACAGTTGATGGCCAGGCCCACAGGGGAGTCTTGGCTTAGTCTTCTGGGAGAATTCCTAGAACTTCATGGTTGCATTTATGTGCCTCAGGCTGATGCAGGGGCCATTTTTCTCTCAGGAGCATTAAACACAGGGAGGGAGGCTGGCTCAGTGCAAAAGAGATGGCCACTTCTAGCTGCAAGAGGTGCTCTTCTCCAGAATCATTTTGAGGGCTGATTTTATAGGAATTTATGTCATCCCAGGGTACAAGCCTGTGCCTGGTAGAAAGGGTAAGATCCTAGGGTCCTAGGTGCCCCCTGATGTTGCTATGGCCTCCAGGAAACCCAGATGCATCAAGGACCCGTCTGGCCTCCTCTGACACAGTGAGACCAATGAAGGGCTGGTATTTAATCCATGTTAAAGCTTTTGCGAGCTCTTATCTTTTAATCTGAATTGGCATTTACTTTTTTAGTGTCTAAAGTCCTTATACCTTATAGCGACAGGGTGCAGGTATCTGTATTTTCTTAAAATACAAAGTGCTTTTTTTAAAATTCAGGTTTGTGGATGACAGTGGTTGGTGGGCTTTTTGTCCCCCTCTATGATGTCTTTGGGGAACTCACGACTGGGCTGATTCCTGGTGAGGCAACCTTGGGAAAGGTCATGGTAGGTCATTTGTCAGGGAGGACAGCCCAGCCTTCCCCAACATGCAGAACTCAGAATTGCTGAGTCAGCTCAGGTGGCCTGAGGTGCTGCCATCTACCCAGGACAGGCATAGCTGTAAAGCAGCAGCCTTGGGGCAGGGCTTCTATGCCATTGCAGGTGTTCGAATGGCCAGCTGGAAGCAGCATAGTTGGGTGGAAGTAGAGGAGCCACGGGATGGGAGTAAAGAAGCTATTGGTGTTGGCAACAACCTCGACTGTTTATCCTGGGTGCAAAGGTGGGCTGCTAAGTTCCTATAGTTTTAAAATTGCTGTGTGTGTACTTTGTGAGAATTACCTTAAATGATAACCACAACTTCAACTTGAAGATTAACATGGAATCACAAAAGGAAGAAGGAATCCCTTAGTGCTTTTAAAAATATATTAGCATTACAGTATATAAATTTCATGAGGATTCCATTGAGAAAATCTATTGACTTGATTGTGAGTGTCAAAAAGTTGAGTTGGGTGTAATGGGACACCCTATGTTCAGGGAGCCAAGGCAAGACGATCTGATCATTTGAGCCCTGGTGCTCCAGAGGGGCCTGGCAACAGAGCTGGATGCTGTTTCAACAGGCAAATGGGTAGCAAAGAGAGGGAGCTTGTTCAAAGTGGAAGCAGAGCAAAAGGTGGAGGCAGGGGAGAGAAGCACAAAGAGAACTGAGATGTGTGAGGCACATGTGGCAGCTCAGCATAATATAGTCATTAAGTAGCACAAAAGCAAACACCAAAGTAACACCACACACACACACACACACACACACACACACACACACACACACACACTCATACACCCATGGAAAGATGTTTAATATGAACTACATTTCCCCAGTCTCCAATGCCTAATTTTTCAGTACACAAAAAGAGAAAGTAAAACAAGTAAATCGAACTTCTGGCTTTTGGCAGCAGGAGCTGAGCCACCAGGGGGCAGTGTATGAATGCTCTCTTGCTCTCAAAGTTTGTCTAATTTTTGTTTTTTAGTAGTGTGAGGGGTTATCTCAGAAATTGGGAATAACATTGATATCTGATTGGAGTAGATTTCTCTGGAGTGAAATGTGAAAGGATAAACCAGAGCGCAGTGCCCAGGGCAGAGGTCAGCATTACTAATGATCAAAGAGAGGAAGAACTGGGAAGATCCTGGCGTCTCAGTGACTACTGTGTGGTTTCATTTGGGATGTGGACTTGGAAGTCTGCAAAGAGCACAGGAAGAATCTGAGCACAGGTTTCCACCAAATAGGTCAATTATGCCCTTTTGGGTTTCTTTATAAATACAGATTTGGAACTTTAGTGCCTTCACCAGATACAATTTCAACATAAAGGGGGTAAGATCTTCACTTATGGAAAGCTCAAGCAGAGAAATGTTTTTGTTTTTCATCACACTTATGTTATCTATTTGGATGTTTTTGCTGATGGAATTCACAACTAGAAAAGAAGGTTTCTCTGTGTAACTCGAACGTGAAAATTACAACCTTGTTCCAAACTATGTACATGCTGTTACAGTGAAAACATGATTCCACTTTGGAATTATGAAGGTCAAAGGTTCTCCCTCTAAGAGCTTACAGTGAAGTGAAGCTCAGAGCTGCCTTGTGACACTACACCTCAGCTGTGGCTACTGCTGCTCCTCCTGCGCACAACGGAAGGACTGCGGAAAAGAGAGCCGTGTTCCAGCTCATCCTTGTGGACAAGGGAGGTAAGATTTTCTTATTTTTCCATAAGGAAGCTGAGAAAAGCTCAACATATTTCAAATTACTATCAGATTAGAGTCAAAAAAGCAATCAAAATACAGAATTCATAATACTTGCTTTTATATAAGGCCATATACTTTATCACAATTTATTTTACTGAATTTGGAAATATCTCTTACTTATCCTTCAGTACTTTCTTAAATGTTATATTATGTTTTGTCTTTTACTGTAAGATAACATATTACATTAACAAATACATTATTTGTCAATTAAGTGACAAGAAAGGACAAACAAGCATCAGGAAGGCACAGGCTTCCCAAGCTAGGTATCAGAGCACAGCCAAACTTGACCCATTTGGAAACCGCATTTCCCAGATAGCTGCTGCCTACTGCTGAGGAGCCCTGCAGCTGGACGGTCAGGAGCTGGAGTGTCCCTTTCCACAAGAGGGAAACATTGTCCCCATGATGCTGCCCAGGCTGCTGAGGGTGTTCGCGGCCTATATCTCCTTAGGTACAAATAACTCCAGCCCAGGTCGCAGGTTGCTTCTCATCTCTCAGTGGAGACATCTCAAACACCTAGGAGCTCTGTGCTCTACCACCCTCCCATCTGTTATCTAAACTCATGGCAAGAATAGGAATTGTTTTCCAGAATTTTTTGTGCTTTCTTTTCTAGTTGGCATTCACCTTTTGGCTGCTTTATATTAATGCATCGGTGAAAGATCGAAGCCCATGGAAGTCTGCACTCCGCATGACACATGGTCATACAGCAGAGTACAGAACCCCAGCTCCCAATTTCTGCAGCGGTCTTGTGATACAGGGACCATATTAGCATGTATGATATACTAGCTATATTTCTCGTGCAGCTAATAGGAATGAACGCCTCAGCCTCTTAGGATCTACTATATAAAACCCCAAGTCAATCTTTAAAGAAATAATTTTACAAAAATATGCTCAATAACTTCTGAAAGATTTTACTTTTTCATTTAACTTTGAAGTAGATCTATTAGTTTTTAAATGTAAACAGGTCACAGAACTGAGTAAACACGAAAAAAGAGATCCTATCCTTGTCGTGGATGTGATTTGTCTTTCACATAACTTGTAAGACTTATGTTACACATAAGACTTACAAGACTTGTATTGAGGAGGACAAATATTTGGTAAACTTGTGACCAGTAAGTAGGTGGGAAGAGTCCGCAGATCATCATAATTCTATTCTAAACTCCAGAAATATTTTTTCCTGAGGAGTCTAAGCGCACACTAGCTCTCTCAGGCCGATTTCCTCAACTCCCAACCTCAGTTCTCACTGCCTTGCCCAGGTCCTCTTTCGAGGCGCCTGTCAGAGGAAGCCAAGCAGCACCGATAGTGCTCTGGGCGGAGCCGCACTTGCTCTCACACGTGCACGGATACCAGGGGCAGAAGCTTAAGAAGCCCCAGTTCCTGTTTCAGGAGTAACAGAAGAACCCAGGAAGCAGATAAATACAAGGCGCTTCTAGACCCTCGCTGGAAGCCTGAGGCACAGCATACTAATTGTGCAGAAGGGCCCGGCCACATGCTGCTCCCCGGCCTGCTGTGGGCGTTGGTAGCCTTCATCCACTCTGGTATGGTCGGTGCGAGTGAGGGTGAAACGGCTGCGCACAGGCATATGGCGCTTCATGTGGGGAGAGAAAGAAAAGGGGGCGGGGAAGGAAAACCATGACCAGTTCTGCTTGTACTTGGTCCTATATTACTCTGATAATTACTTTATCATTTAATTTGAAAGCAGTTCTATTTATTGTAAAATCTAAATTGCTCCTAGCGCTGAGTAAACACAAGGAGCAGATCCTGTCATCGTCTTGGATGTGGTTTCTTTCACAGAGTCAAAGACCTGCATGCCAAGTATAAATATTTGCTTTTCACATGTTATTCAGTACCTCAAAGGATTAGCACAGTTTTCTGTTTGCTTCTATAGGGCCCAGCATCGCCCAGAAAGTGACTCAAGTGCAGCCAGCCACATCTGGGAGAGTAGGGGAAGTCGTCACACTTGACTGTGAATATGAGACAAAGTGGAGTTCAGACTACCTTTTCTGGTACAAGCAACTTCCCACCGGAGAGATCATGTTCCTCATCTGGACTTCTCCTGGTCAGACTAAAAGGAGTGTGCGCTATTCCGTCAGTTTCCCGAAAGCTAACTCTATGAGTTTCAGGATCTCTGGTTTACAGATGGGAGATTCGGCAAAATATTTCTGTGCTATTCAGGAAGGCACAGTGCTTGAAGTGACAGTAAAAGCTGAACAAAAACTCAGGAGCTCCACTCACGACGGGCCTGCTGCAGAGCGCAGCTGAGACTCACACCTGTGGCGCCCAGACCAGAACAGAGCATTGTGGTTTCTTAATTTACAATCTGGATTAGAAGATTGTGTTCTAAATAAAACTTTCTTTTACGTCATTCAGAAACCAATGTCAGGCACAAGTCTGTGGTCTATACTGTTATGAATTTTTTAATAGATAATAGATGACAGAGAACATAGATAAAGTCATCTGACATTGAAAATGAGCCCAATAAAAACTTGAAATTGTCATTTCACTTGAGGGTGTTCACTGTGCACACCTAATTGTAGCTATAGGAAAAAGAGTGGAAATCAACTTCATTACACGTCCTTCAGGCTCTGGGTCAGGCCCAGTCACAGAAAGAGGAGCGGCAAGAGCAGCAATGAGGCGACCTTCAGCATCAGCTTGATCTGGAGAGAAGGTTTCTGCAGTGCCCAGGCCTGCGGATCTGACACTGAGCCTGGTTTAATGGATGGTCTGGAGGACTCACTCTGGGGAGGGACTTGGATGAGGACCCTGACAACAGCTGGGATCTAAAAGAGCAAACAAAACCTCGTCTGTTCCTCATCTGAACTCCGGGAAACTTACTTGCTGAGCGACCTTCAGGAGAATCGGTGTCACTCGCCATCGCGCTGCAGGCACACTTGCCCTGAGACCAAAGGGAACCGAAGGAGGTGCAGGGAGAGGTGCAGCAGCGGTGTGAGCGCGAGCTGGGCTGGCGGATCAGCAGCAGTGGGCAAGATGCAGGGAGGCCCTGGGGCACTGGAGCTGCAGAGCTCATAAAAAAGGGCTGTTGTGTCCGTGAGCCTTCAGCCTGTCGTACCGTGCTCTGGCCAGTTCTGAACCTCAAGAGAGGGAAACATGCGAAACATATTTCCAGAGAGTTAAGTGGAAACAGTTGAAAGGTGTTTTCTATTCAAAAACGAAACCCAGTATAGTCACGCTTCCTGGTAATATAACACCGCTATTCCTTACCCTACCAAAGGCACGCTAGCAGTCTCTCCCAAAGAACACACAAAGAAGTTCTTGTATCTCTCTGAGGGTGATGTTCATGCCTTTTTGTGTCTCAGATAGCAGCTCCCATATGTATGTATGTATGCATGTATATATACATATATGCATGTATACATATATGTATAGGTGTATGCATGTATACATATATGTATAGGTGTATATATGTATGTGTGTGTGTATATATATATATATATATATATATATATTTTTTTTTTTTTTTTTTTTTTTTTTTTTTTTTTTTTTTTTTTTTTTTTTTTTTTTTTTTTTTTTTTTACAGGATCTACAGGATTTCACTAGGTAGATTGGAATTATAGTGATTCCTGTTTTCAGCCTCCCAAGTGCTGGCTTTACAGGCATGCACCACCATGCCCAGTCTCAATCACCCTTTTTGTAAGCCCCAAGGGTGGAGCCTGCCCTAAATGCTGGGGGTTGAACCCTGGCTGTTTCATTCTGCCTAAGCAGGTGCTTTTGTCTCCTGAGCTATCTGTCCAGCTTCCCATGGATATTTTGCAGCTTCAGTACTGACACACATGAACCTTCATTAGCACATCTTGTGTTACTACATGCAGTCAAGTGGGAAGAGACTAAACTGTATTTATTTTATGTGTAAATGTTTATATCAGATGGACAAGAACTCATACCTCTTGTAGCCCTTGCTTCCACAGTGGTCTCCTGATTGCAGCTTCTTCCTGTCTCATCACCTTCTGGCTGGCAGCGAGTGCCTCCCCCATGGATGCGCTGACTTTGTACAAAATGATCTCCTCAGTCTGGTGCAGTGCTGCATGGAGTGCCACGGGATCAAACAAGTCCTCCGTTGCCTTACGGCAGGAGAGGCACAGGCAGGAAAATGAGTGCAAACTGCTATCTGAGCATATTTATACAGAAACAATGATATCTTTGCAAAACTCAGATATAGTTCTGTGATCTTATTCCAGATAAACATTGTTGTGAGAAACATTGGAAATAACACACAGCTTGTCATTAGAAGTGATAGAGATCATCAAGGAAAACTATTTTTAGAACATTTAAACGACACTGAATAAAGCTTTCAAGCTACCTTTCTATGAACATGGAACATATTTTAACTATTTACCAGTTCAGTCATTGAAATATAGGATGACCAGGGCTGGCCATAGAGCTCAGTGGACTAAAGTGTGTGCTTAGGTAGGCACAGGGACTGGGGATCTATCCCAAGCGTGTTGCGATGACCCTATACCTAAAGGGCATGGAAAAGCAACTAAGCCTGGGCGTGGTGCCATGAGCCTCTAATTCCAGCTCTTAGGAGTCTGAAAACAGGAGGATCACTATGAGTCCAATCTGTGTAGTGAGACCCTGTACACCCTGTACTAAATACATAAGAAAAGAAATTTAGGATGACTCAAACATGCATATTTTAAATAATTTTTGTAATATAACAGGACTTGTAGAATGTCAATTTCATTCAGTAATTTTCTGTGTACAGTATATCATAAGGCATTCACCACATCACACAGCATTATAGCCTGGAGTGGTATATAGTCTCCTTCTAAATTCATTTTGCTTTATTATCTTTTTTAATGAAACACTTTACACTCTCATGTGGGCCTTGCCTTCTTTTCATTTCAGTAAAATGTTTATTCAACAAACTTAATGATGAAGGTGCCAGTAATGGATATTCCGGTTGGCATTTTTTGATCTCATCCCTTCAATTATCTGCTTGATTAGATTGAATCTCAATTGTGCATGACTTTTTTATCCCCTTGTTTTTGATAAATAAGTTCCATTTTGCTTTGTTCTGAAGTTGCCTAAATATTTTACAATAATATTTTGCTTACTTCCTGATTACAGGATATTTTGTTCAGTGTTGGTCAGTCCTGTCAACACTGCCCATAGAATTATTATCATCAGTGACCACTATGAAAGTTCTTTTTAAGTTTCAGTTTTCCTTTCAACTTTATCAACTCTATTTCATGAATAGGGGAAAACATGAAATAGAGTCTTTGCATTTCCTAGCATGGACTTTTCCTCTCTGATAAGCTCACATTTTCCCCTCCTTTGGTTTCTCTTTGGGCACTTCCTTCCTGTTCAGACTCAGTGCCCCAGAAGAGTCCATGCTAGGCTGTAAAGAACATCACTGAGTTATGAAGAAGTAAAAAATACATCTAATTTACTTACAGTAAGAATTTTTATGGAGCACAGCACAAAATTCTTAGTTGTTTTTCATAAATAAAATAAACACAAATCAGAAAATATCACCACAACCTATTATCAGATTGCATGGGCTGTGGAGATAGCTTGGCAGCCTAAGCACCTGCCTAGAAAGCTCAAGGACCTGAATTTGATTCCTGTTACCCAGGGTGCTATGTGGGGTCCCTGCAACTGGGCATGCAGTGCACTCCAGTAATCCCAGTATTGAGGAGACTGTGACAAGAAGATCATGTGACTCTGAGCTGTGTAACAAGAACCTGTACCTAAAAAATAAATGATTAGATTTCACTAGAAATAAATACTAAGGGCAAATGTAACACTCTAAATAAGAAACATACAAAAGTAGGGAATATAAATGAATAGATGTAAGAGTGCATTAAATATAAACAAGGACTGACTGGGTGGAATGACAGCCGCCTGAGGGACCCTCTGAATAGTCCATAAGTAAACCAGCACAATACCCGAGAGACTCAGGGTGACTGTTGTAATTAAATTGTTCTTGCTAAAAATCACTCTTTAGCCAAGCACACTGGCATGCATCTGTGTTCTGAGATACTTGGGGATTAGGCCTAGAGAACTGTGAGCTCGAGATCAGTGCAGCAAACTGAGACTCTGTCTTAGATAGACAGATAGAAAGAAGGAGGGACAGAGGAATGGAAGGAGAGAAAACATGTAAGATGTGGAAAGTGCTCTCTGGTATCTTAAGACAGGGGATATAAGTTTAAGGCAAGCATAGAAACTGCTTCAAAAATGAAAATAATAAACAGGGTTATAGTGTGTGTCCTTTTGCTCAGTATATTTTTCTTTTTCTCTCTATTGGTACATGTTTGGAATATATATTGACTCCATTCCACATGGAGATGTGGCACCTGCAGACGACAAATATTAACTAACATTCTGTCCCTTTCCCTTCCTTCTTCCCTTCTCATCACCTCTCATTTCCCTTCACTTTTGCAAAAAATCAATCTCTCTTTTTCCTATTATCTATATTTTATTTTGCTCTTTACATTTTGGACTCATTAGGAAAGAAAAGCCAT
Source organism: Myocastor coypus (assembly GCA_004027025.1). NCBI lineage: Eukaryota > Metazoa > Chordata > Mammalia > Rodentia > Myocastoridae > Myocastor > Myocastor coypus. Next base: position 15,079 of record PVJA010037169.1, read on the forward strand.
GTGATGTTCCGTTACATTTCATTTCACTTAACATTCTGGCCTAAAGACACACTATTTACTGACAAATACTTCAAGTATATTCTTGTTTAGGCTTCACTGTGCTGTCCAGGGTGACCTTGAACTACTGGACTCAAGAGATTTCCTAACTCCAGCCCCAAGCAGCTGGGAGCACAGGTGTCCTCTGGGGCACACAGCTTTGCAGTGCATATTTCTGAGGCATGACTTGAAAAATTATTTTAGTATCAAAAATTCAAAAACTCAAAATGACAAAACTCACCCAATCTAGAAATATACCCCTCAGTAGCAAAGCAGCTTGTTATAAAAGCACTTAATACCACTGCTCAATAAGAAGATGAAAAGCAAACCCACCTTTCTGAGCACTCCATTTGTTTTTCTCAGACTCCCATGAAAAAGCTTTAGTCAGAAGAACCGGACTCCGAGTGCGTAGGGAAATCAGTGGCCACCACAGGAAGCTGGACTGTCACACCTCCTGAAAGCTTCTGAATGCAGTAATAAGCCACAGCCCTGAACTCTGAAAGTGAAGCAGATTGTACCAAGAGAATGACCTTTGCTATTTACTGAGCTTCCCTACACAGGAGGTGAGTTATTCCCAGAATCATCGTTACACAGAAGCATCAGCGCTCCCATGAGTTGGGTGTCGTGTATTCTCAGCGTTTGGAACAGAAGACCTGGCGTTCTGCACATCCTCAGCCAGGATTTGTCACCTGAGCACATCCTGAAGGGCAGGTCTGGGTGCTGAGGAAGCGGTGGTGCAGATCAGGGCGGTAATGTCGCAGTGAGGATGACAGTCTTGGTTCAGTGAAACCCCTAAGCAAAAGAGAAATCGGTGCAAATTGCCCCGGAGCAATGGACTGGAGACTTACCGTTTAGTAAGTCATCATCGCCAAATGCCATTAAACCTCAAGGCTCTTCTGTAGTGAAGTATAAGCAGCAAGCGAAGACAGACCTGAAGCCCTCGGAGCGTGTCCATAGCGCTTGTCTTTGCTCCTTTGCTTGTGTCGCTGTCCTGTCTGCATGGGATAGTGCTGCTCTTCCTCTCCATCTTTCTATTGACAACATTGAATTTTACCCTGGCTCCCTTGCTGCCATCTAGTGTTCGCTCGTGAAAGTGTTCATGTGCGAAGCTTAGTCTCAACAGAAACTGCGCCACTGAACCAAGACCAGCACATTTCCTGTTGCAGGAATCACATGGAAAGATCAGGACCGGCTGGCTGCTAATCTGTTGCCTGGGATTATGTGTAGATCCGTGAGTGAGCTGCACATTATCAAGTGGAGTTGCTTGAGTGCTTGGCACAGGAAACTTACTCTCCTAGATGACACACATGTGTGTTCTCATTTAATTCTTAGGGAAGCTCATCGAGATTAGTAGCATATTTGCTATATGGCATAGACCATGGTATTATAAAGGTGGTTTGGATGCCTGAATCCTACCACTGGACTGATTATTGAGTGATTTTTTACTTAGTAAACTTATTTCTGAATGTTAGTATTGAGAGCTTGTAGTGGGAAGACTTTTATGATACATAAATGAAACGGAGCCTGTCAGTACCTACGTGGACAGATAGCACGGCATTACTCAAAGAAAAGGAAATTGAATGTGTTAGAAGTTAAATAGTTTCCTTCGTGTTGTGAAGTAAATATGGCAGAAGAGACTTGTTTCCATACCTTATGTGGAAAACAAAGTCCATTCTTTTTTGGTACCAGGAATTTGACTCAGGACTTGAGCTGGCCAGGCAGGTTCTGTGTCACTGAGCTCTATCTCAGCTCAGGAACGAAGTCCATTTTAAGAATAAAATAGGAGTCTTGTCTTATTCAATCCCATGTATGTACTGACTGACCTAAGTCACCAGTGGGCTTTTCAATCCTAATCCACTGTTCATAATCCACTTAGCAGAATTTCTACACAGAAGAGTTAGGATTAGAAACATTCAAATAATGTTCTTTTAATCTTAAATTTCTCTCAGCTACTTTTCTGTCTTTGCTTGGACATAATTAATACCCAACACCCAAAAGGAAGGAAGTAAAGGTTTATTTAGCTCACTGTTTATGGAGGTTTCTGTGCCTACTCTGCTGGCTCCAAGGCAGAATTGCACATGGCAGAAGGCAGCAGTTCATGGCAGGGGAAAGCAGAAAACAGCAAGAACAAAAGGGCGGGAGCAGTGGCAACTCCAGTGGCAGTGAGCAAGTCTCTCTGCCTTACATGATATTCAGGCTTTGTGTCCCATGCCAGGGGCAGTACTTGCACTCGTAAGCCCAGCAACACTTACACCCTAATTCCAGCACTGGATCATGAATTAATCACAAAGTCTACAGGTCTCCCCCATGACTGCTTGATGCTTGTAGGGACAACTAGAGAAACCACAACAAAACTAATCTTAGTTGTAGAAAATTCTCAACTCTAGGAAAGTGACAAGAAGAACATGAACTTACTTTTTTCACTAACATGTGCAGAAAACTACTAGAATTCTGTAGTATATTCATATTGTGCTTTTGTTTAGTTGCATAAGGAAAGCATAATATACCAAGATATGAGTACACTAAGTACTGGGTATCTATCCTGTCTTCATTTCTATGTATTGTTGGTATTTCATGTCAGTCAGTTTTTTCTACCACTTTTGTCTTGTAAATATTTTTTCCTTGAAAACTAGAACACACAACTTCGGTGATATAACAGAGGATGCTAAGTTTGGAGGCTTCAGAAAGAGGTTGCAGTAGTCTCTTGTATCTGATTTGAAGTATCAATTTCAATTTTCAATTTTCAGATATCATTGTGAGTCTTACAATTAACTTACTAAACTGGGAAACTTTCAGTGACTTACCTGCTATGAATGCTTTCTTAAATTTTAAGATTTATTCTTTACTAGATAGCAACATTTTTTACTTAGTTCTTGGAGAAGAACAAAGCAGTGCTTAGGAAGGGACACATTTCCTAAACTAGACATTAGTGAAAGTTCAGGTCTGACCATCCCCAAAATCACATTTTATGACAGCTGCTGGCTGCCGAGGGTGCTGCTCACAGAGCATCCCAGGCACAGGGCAGCCTGTGCAGCTAGAGGGAGCCCTGCTATATTAACCTGGTTGCATTAAATTAATTCATAAGGAGAAGCAACTGTCAAACGTAAAATTAGCAGCTACACATAGTTCAATGTTCCATAATAACAGTGGGTTACTGGCAGAATGGGCAATGTTGGAAGCTGTTGATTTAGGCCTTTCACAGCTCAGCATACTAACCTAACTTTACGTTTTATGCCTTGTAATTAAACTTTTCTGCTGGGTGGTTAAGAGCAAGTTGAAACAAGACCTGTGTAAGAAAACATGTAACTTTTGTATCTCCCAAAGTCAAGTATACAACTACTTTCTCTTAGTTCAATAGGAAGAACTTTTTTTTTTTTTTTTTTTTTTTTCAGAACCGGGGTTCAGACTCACAACCTTGCATTTGCAGGCAGGCACTTGTGCTACAGAGCTATCTCCCTGGCCCCAACAGGGAGAAATTTTTGTACAAATAATGATTAGAAAACTTATCATATCTACACCCTGTGCTCTGTATAACTACTATGAGGACACGAATATGCATTATATCAATTATTGGTAATGTACTGTTAACGAGTTTTGGAACTGTCACATTGTTATTTCTTATTAAAAGTAATAAAAAGTAATGATCCAAGACAAAAGCATTAAAATAACACAGAATTTCACTAAATAAGATAATAGGAATTGAACAGTGGTTGTTATGTGACATAAGGTTGCCTTCAAATTTGTTGTTAAGATTTCCAGAGATCAGCATGCAAAGCTGGTAAAAAGGAAGATCTTTAAGAAATTAAAACGGTGAAAAAATTAAGCATCAACTGCTCCTTTCAGTGGCCCAGGATGAGGAGTCTCAGGCCCACCACTCATGGCCTCAGCAACGCTGAACAAATGGCTCCATCATTTTCAAGTTTGGTTTATTCATCCTGGATGTGGAATTAACAATGCCCAGTGCAGTGGTTACTAGAAGAGGTGGATGAGATGCTGAACACCTCATCTCCTTGCTCAAGTCGGCCTCTTACCGACCTGAGCAAGGAGGCCTTTGGCCTGGATAGGTGCTACAGCCTGAGCAGACGGTGCCTCTGGAGCAGGCAGCAGCTCACAGACTCAGAGTCTATGGAGCAGGAAGAGCTTGACCTGCTGGACCCCAAAGCCACAGTTCCTGGAGAGCAACCACTGCTTCAGAGACAGAAAACATTTTTTGATGTCTTTCTTCTTCACCCTGAGAGATTTTTCTGTTTCCTTTCCCCCTTTCCTTTTTTTCTTTTATTTTTTCATTTAGTCTTCTCATATGCTTCTCTCTTCCTTTTTAAAAAATTCTTTTTTTTTAATTTTTATTTTCTTGTTTCAGAACCTTTGTTTGTTTAGTCACTACTTTTTATGGCCGGCTCAGCCCGCCCCAAGGGCAGGGCTGGCGCAGCATATGGTGCCGGGGATTGAAGCACGGTCCCTGAAGCCGCCCAAGCTTTCCCAAGCAGGCGCTTTAGACCACTGAGCCATCCCACCAGGCCCCTCTCTTCTTTTTTAACCTTCATTTTCTCTTCCGTTGTCTTCATCAAATTCTATTAAGCTCATTTTACCTTTTAGACAGGATCCTTTATTTTTCTTTCCCCCTTATCTTCCATTGCTTATTTGGGGAGTGTTCTTCTTTTTGAGACAGGGTCTCACTATGTAGCTCAGATTGGCCTTGAACTGATTCTGTAACACTGGTGGCTGCAAACTCACAGCAGTCCTCCTGCCTCAGTCCCCTTAGTTCTGAGTTACACGTGGGTGTCACCATACCTGGCACATTGTTTAATGATTCAAAATTATTTGATTGTCTGACAGCTTATCCCTTCTGTCTTTACTTGTGTAACGGATAGTCTCCTTTATGTTATTATTGTTGAATTCTTTTCTACTGTTAGTGAAAATGTACTTGTCATGTTCTGTAGTTGTTTATTGTATGTCAGCATTGGTTTACCTTAATGCACATGCTGTAATTACAGACCTCTTTCCTATGGTTAAGGATGGTATGTTGTTGGTTTCTGTGGTACCATCAACATCCAGGTTGTCTTTGATGCTAGTGTAGGGGGATGGTGGCCTTCACTATATTAATTTTATACCAGCATAAGTAACTCCATTTCAGCTTCTAACCCACTGTAGAACTATGAGCCACTAAGGCAGAGTCACTCAGTCAACTTTTCATGACCCTGCTGAATTGCCTCAATCCCTCCCTCCTGGTGAAAATACTGTCCCCATAAAAAGGGAAATGTGTAAGCATGTAAAAAAGGATAAACTCTATGTCACTGTGACTAAATTGATGACCAGTTTCTGACCTAGCCACAACACATTCCATAGTGGTTGCCCTGGAAACTAAGAAGGTACTTAAGTGAGAACAATAAAAGGGACTGGGCCTACATCCTGTGATTTAGTAGGCCAGTGGTCGGTGGCTGGTCTTTGGATTAAGCTCTCTTGTTCCAACATTCAGTCTCTCATGACATTGTCT
>PVJA010037170.1:0-20565 GCA_004027025.1 Myocastor coypus
AAGATGATGAAGTAGGATCTCTCAGCCTTGCTGTTCCCACACAGGAAGAACAAAAGGTAAAAGAAGGATTATATGGAAACAAAGTTTTATAAATAAGGAAAGGAAGAAAGGATAAAGGGAGAAGTGGGTATTTAGAAGAAAGGAGGAACCAAGATAAATCACGTACAGGTGCAAATTCCCTGTGACAATGTGACCGTTCTATATTTCTAAATTGTACTAATACACTTAACTTAAAAAAAAAATCAGAAGTACTCAGAAGTCAAATTAAGGAGCTGCAGCAGCACAGGACAGCAATAAAAGTTCAAGAAAAATGGTACACACAAAGTAAATAGGGAAAACAATTTCATTTTGCCAGTATCACATTATTCCCATGTCCAACACTATCAAAGCTCAGAGGGAACTCTGCAGCCCATGAATTCCCCTCACATGAGGAAGAAAAGCAGGGTAGGTGCACAGCTTCCCCAGACTTTCAGAGCACTGCCTGAGGATCCACCTGCGGACTGGGGTTGTAGCTCCGTGGAAGAGTGCTTGCCTAATGTGCAAGGCCCCGAGTTCAGTCCTCAGTATCAGAAAAAAGGAGGGAGGGCAAAACAACAACAAAAACACCTTGCTTACACTCAGATCAGTGGCAAGACTGGCACAGCTGAGACATCTGAAGACGGGAGCAAAAGAAACTGCTCAGGGGCCATCAGTGTCAGCCCTGTGATAGGTGACACCACTATCCTGAGACAACCCCATAGCCCACACTGCTGGAGACTTTAGCAGCCCTAGAAGCCACGAAAGATGCCTCTGGCTTTTACCATTGAGGACCCACACAGTATTCCGCCATGGACTTTGGCAGTCTGCTCCAGTGAGGGCTGCAGCGGGCTTTGCAGCCACTTGCCCTGCGCAGAGCTGACTCCTTACGCTCAGACACGTACACGATGCCAGTCCCAGCCCAGCAGCTGCAAAGGCGCATGGAGCTGATCCCCCCACACTGCCACCTGTCCTAGCTTTTACTGCATGCATCCGCACACAGCCAACTCTTTCAGCACGCATGTTTCCAGCTGGTCCCTGCACCAAGTGCATGCATGTCACTGGCCTGACCCCCTCCACAGCTGCCTGCACGGCTTCCCTTCCACTGGATCTGAAAGCTCTGCTGTGGACCACCACAGCCATCCTAGGTGCTGTGAACTCCTCATAGCTCTCACAGGAACCACGGTTATCATTAGTGTACACCCTACCTTCCTGGTGACAAGACACTGTTCCCTCTAAAGCCACGATCGGTATTTGTCCCATCACATGGTGATCTGCCCTACTAGACTCAGAGCCAAAGCATGCCCTGTTATGCCCCAGTCCCACACAGGAATGCCTTCCCTTACCAAAGCTGTTCACAAAGTCTAAAAGAAGTCATTGTTCTTTATAAATGTGCAGACAGCTACAGAAAGCGACAAGGACAGAGAATCATGCAAATACTCCACCAGCAAAGAAACATAACCTACTTTCAATAGCCAGTTTGAAAGAGGTGGAAGTAGATGAAATGTCTGTCAAAGAATTCCAAATAATATTGAGTACAAAAATCTTCAATGAGCTACAAGAGGACTGAGATAAATTATTTAACATTATTGGAAAAACAATACAAGAATGAAATGAAAATTTTGATGAAAAGATGAAACAAAGCAGAACAAGCAGAGCCTGCCATGCTGGCCCCACTCCAGGGTGCACTAAGACAGCAATTGAGACTGGGCTTGGTGGCGCGTGCCTGTAATCCCAGCTCTCAGGAAGCTATAAAGAGGTGGATCAGTATGAGTCTGATCTACTAGTGAGACCCTGAACACCTTGTAGGCCCTCTCCCTAAAATAGGAAGGAAGGAATGAAGGAAGGAAGGAAGGAAAGAAAGAAAGAAAGAAAGAAAGAAAGAAAGAAAGAAAGAAAGAAAGAAAGAACTAAACAAAAACTTTAAAATTTAAGAATACAATGACTGGACTAAAAAAAAAAAAAAACAGTTTGGGCTGGGGATATACCTCAGTGACACAAGCAGCTGCCTGGCAAACAGAGGTTCTGAGTTGAATCCCTAGCAGCCAAAAATAAAGTTAAATTAAAATGCCAAAGTTTAAATAGTAGACTTGGGGCCCGGCAGGATGGCTCAGTGGTCTAAAGCACCTGCTTAGGAAAGCTTAGGCGGCTGCAGGGACCGCGGTTTGATCCCCGGCACCACTTGCTGCGCCAGCCCTGCCCTCAGGGCAGGCTGAGCCGGCCATAAAAATGAATAAGCAAACAAGCAAAAGTTCTGAAACAAGAAAAAAAATAAAATAAAATAAATAGTAGACTTGATCAAACAAGAGGAAACAATCTGAATCTTAAAGATAGGTGGTTTGAAATTAGAGAAATGAAGAGTGAAATAGAATGAAGAAAACGGAAAGGGTTTCTATAACAGCATTAAGACAGCTAACATATGAATTATTAGAGCACTATGAGAAGAGACAGGAGGTGGCAGAAGGTTTGTTTAAAGAAATAATTAATCTAGTCTTGGGGTACACATCTGTAGTCCTGCACTCTGGGAGACTGAGGCAGGAAGGTAGGTAGTTTGAGCCCCGCTGGGGCAACTTGGTGACTTACCAAAATTGTGTCAAACTAAAAAAATTAAAAATATTTAGATTTAGCTCAGTGGAAAGACACAGGTATCTAATCCCCAGTATGTAATTTTTAAAAACCCTAAGGAGAGATATCAATGTCCAAGCCCATGAAACTCACTCACTGAGGCACAAGAAATCAAAAACTGACAATTCTGAAGTTAACAAAAGAAACATTTTTTTCACATATAAGGCAGCCCTGAAAAGGCCATCGGATGATTTCTCAGAAAAAAATTCTGAATGCTAAGAAACTAATAAAAACAATGTTCAGAAAGAAAGAAATTCTACCAACTGAAAATTCTTTACCTATCACATTTTTTCAGAAATGAGGAAAGATAAATGTTTTCCCAAATAAACAAAAGCTGGAGAAATTCACTGTCAACGTTGCCTTACTAGAAATAGTAAAAGACTTTCTGCACACTGAAACGAAAGAGACTCTAACTAGTAATATATGAAATAAGCCGGGCGTGGTGGCGCATGCCTGTAATCCCAGCACTTGGGAGGCTGAGGCAGGAGGATCGGTGCGAGTTGGAGACCAGCCTGGGCTACCAAAGTGAGCTCAAGGCCAGCCTCAACTGCATAATGAGACCCTGTCTCAAAAAGACAAATAAATAAATAAATAAATAAATAAATGAATGAATGAATGTATGAAATGAATGAAAGGGGGCCCAGCAGGATGGCTCAGTGGTCTAAAGCTCCTGCTTAGGAAAACTTAGGTGGCTGCAGGGACCACGGTTCGATCCCCAGCACCACATGCTGTGCCAGCCCTGCACTCAGGGCAGGCTGAGCTGGCCATAAAAATAAATAAACAAATAAATAAATAAACAAACAAACAAACAAAAGTTCTGAAACAAGAAAAAAATAAAATAAAAAATTCTAACAAAATGAAATGAATGAGAGTATAAAACTCACTAGCAAAGATAAATATATAGTCAAATTCTGAATACTTCAATAGCGTGTGGTGGGCACTTACAACTCTAGTATCAAGAACAAAAGTTATCAGCATCAGATCACTTTAGTTGTAATTAACTTCTTACTGGATACCAATAGAAAATGATATAAATTATGACATCAAAAATATGGAGGGAGAATAAAAGTACGTAGAGCATTTGTATATGGTTGGCATTGTTGCTTACTGTATATTATTGTTACAATAATATATTTTATATAAGTCTGTAGTAACTGTGAAACAAAAACTTCTGGTAGAAACACAAAGGATGAGGAAGAAGGAATGAAAGCACGGTGCTACATAAACCTCAAATCACAAAGGAAGAGAGCAAGATGAAGAAAAGGAAAAGAGACCTACGAGACAGCCAGAAAACAAGGAAATGGTAGCAGTAAATGCATACCTGTCTGTTGTTACTTCTAATTATAGATCGGAGCAAATGAATGGCCTCAGCACCTGTTTCCACCTTCCATCACATTTTTGCTCAATACCATTGCCAAGTTCTTAACATCTTCCCTCTTCTCCAAGGTAACTCCATCTCTGGGTGAACTGCTTCTTACTGTTCTAGGTCACTTCCAAAAGCCATCTGTGCCATGAAAACTATCCGTGGCCAGCTAGAGTAACTTCTCTCTTCCTTGCTCATCTTACAGCAAGAACTTATGTATCTCCCGCTATACTTACCACAATCTGTTCAACTTAAAAGAAATATATTTGTGCATTGTTCTTTATTTCCCTTGCACAAGTAAGCTCTTGGTGAACATGGACCAGAAGTTAAGACAAATGATAGCCACAAATAGCATACTGTCTTTAGCATCTGCAATGGAAACATGTCCTCAGCCTTTTCCAGGCAGATAGCTATTTGGGCAGCCTCTCCATGCCAAATTCCTATCAGGTTTATCTTGCCATCCAACCATGTGTAGGAGTCACTTGACACTCTGGACAACTGAAGAGAGATTCCTACCCTCTGCAGAGAATGCCTTGCCAGAAACATCCTTCACAGTGGATTAAAGCCAACACTTTGATAGAACGGTGTCTATTGGCCTAAGTGATTTTAATCAATAAGATGTAGCACTCAACATTTGCTTATCCTGGCTTTTCATTGCAAAAGCAACACTAATAAACATCTCAAATAACTTATTCATAAACTAAGTATTTTCACATATGTATCAACAAAACTCAGCAGCATTATTTTCTGGGTGTTTTTTTTTTTAATCAAGATAATAAAATTTAAGTCTTTTAGAAAAATATATGACCAAAGCTATTGGAAACTCATTTAGTCAGGAATTTCTCTAGAAATTATGTGGAGTACTAGGGATGATAGTGGAATCCAAAAACAGTTACATGTATTTGGTGGACTCCACCCAAGTATGCTCACATGCAGAAATAAGCAAAAGCAGTCCTGAGGCATGTGCTTCATCATGGACTCCTACAGCACAAACTCACAACACTTTATTAAGCCAGATATAAGTGCAGCAAAAGCTAGGAAAGTAGTAGATGTTGCATAACAACGTATTAGGAAAAGAGCTTAGAAGTAATTCAGCTCACCTTGTTTTCTTTCCAGGGCTAATTAATAATCATTCTGGGCTCACTCACAGCCCAGGGAAGGAAAGGTCAAAATTAGCCACCAAATCAGTTCCATTGAGAAGCAGCTGCTTCTGGTACGTAAAGGCAAGCAGACAGTTGAAGCTGCAAATGCAGACCACAAGCAGACATTATATTTGAATAGTAACCATGCTAATCAACATGTTGTTAGCAAATGAGTTGTGCTTTGTATGTCTAATGCATTCTATCATCATCAATTAATTAATGAGCTGTAATCATAATTGGAGGGGCACACAAACTTACATACAAGATTGCAAAAAATATCATTTAATATAAAGCACAGTAAATGAGTTAGCTTATCCATGTTTGCACTCATTGTCTTTAAATTTGTTTGTTTGCTTCTTTTTCTCTTAAACAGGTCTTTTACTCTTCTGCCTGAACTTATACTGTTCCTTGTAGCTACAGCACAGCCATCTAATTCCTGGCTTTCTCCTAGGGACAACTCTCCAGCCCAACCGAGTTATGTTAGAGATCCTCTGGTCCCCTTTCATTCACTTGTTCGCCCTCTGTGAAATTTCCTGATTAGCTATCTACTACCCATGCTGCACTGCAGGTTCTAGGAGGGCAAAGCCCACATTAAGTTGTTCACCACTGCGTCCTCAGCACAGTGCCTGACAAAAAAAAAAAAAAAATGTTACCCAATAAGTGTTTCTTAAACAAGTAAAAGAAACTCTCTCATTAGCTTTTCTTCATTGGAATGAGAATGTTACAATTATTGGAATGTTACAATTATTTGTAACATGAGTTCTGGCTCTAGAAAAATTAATCTGCTTGAACTCTAGATGTTTTATCTCACTTAATGCTCACCACATTCCTCTGAGGTATGAATGTGTTCCTCTGTTACATATAATCTCACAGAACAACAGCATCAAACAAGGACATTCTGAGACCATTATAAAGTGAGACAGAACAAGGCTGGATAATTATTTGGCTAAGCCCTAATGAAAACATGGTCACCTTGGAAACTTTACAAGATACCAAACATAATCTCATCCTGGTCAGTATGAGCTCCTCCTGCTTGTTAACCAGTACAGATTTATACTTGTTCTTGTCTGACTTCTCTATTGATAAGATTGGCTGAAATAGTCAGGAAACGGCCCTCCCTTGTTAACAGAAATCATGTAAAGCAAATTCTTCTTCCTCGGAACATTCGCAAAATCATCCATCCAAAGCCTAAATTCTTCAGTAAGTCTTTTTAAACATCCTTTTCCTCATATATTTCATAGGTCCCACAATGTGTATTTTCTCTTGCTGCAATGAGAAACTCAACTTGTTCAAACACAGCATGTCCCTAGGGATATCTTTAAATTTTTTTCATAAAAGTATGAGAAATATTCAACATACTATATAAACACAGTATCACTCACACATCCCTTCCCCTGCAAGGTGGCTATGTGACAAATGAGGTATGCAGAACAACTAGAGTGTCACAAAAAGACACATACCGTATGATTCTATTTATAGGTAGAATCTAGAGCACTCAAAATCATGGAAACAAACTGAATGGTGATTTCCTGGGCTGAATGGGAGATAAAATGGGAAGCTGTTAGTTGGCTATGGAACTTTAGTTTTACAAGATGAGAAAGTTCTAGAGAATTTTTATACAAATGAAGCTATAAGTAATACCACTATATATACTTTACAATAGCTAAGAGTAATTTTTATATTTTATAATTTTTTTAAAGTGATGCATTCTAGAAGAGAGATGATTTAGCAGAGCAGCTATAGTCTTTCTTTCTTTCTTTTTTTAATTATTGCCATCTTAACCTGCCCTGGGAGTGGGGGTTGGTGCAGCATGTGGTGCCAGGGATCAAACCACAGTCCTTGCAGTTGCCTAAGCTTGCCGAAGCAGGTTCTTTGACCACTGAGCCATCTTGCCAGCCCCTGTAGTCTTGCATTCACTCCTGGATACTGAAACTTGCCGTAGCTAACCTGTGTCCAGCGACGGAGTGGGCAAGTCATCTCTGACAGCACATCTGAGCAACAGAAAATTGAACCACATTTGAGGGTTACGTGTGCTATTTAGGTTTATGAAATTCATCTGGAGAACTTGCTCTTTCTCAACCGCATTATACTCAAAGAATCTAGTAGTGTGTACTCTGTTCAAGAAAACACACACAAGAAAAAATGCTTCACTTCAACAAGTTTATAGTTTAATAGAAGACAGAAACCTGCTTCAAAAGTGATGCAAAATTCACAGATGAATAGAATATATGTACTTTCAGGGGATTAAAATTAGATAACAAAGCCAATAGCATGGAGGACAAACATTTTCAGTTATTCTAATGTTTAGGTGGCTTTCGATCAAAATAAAGTTACATTTCATTTTCTTTTTCTTTTTCTTTTCTTGGGAAGGCTCTACTGGGTATTCAGGATCTCACTACTAGATCAGACTCATAGTGATCCACCTGTTTACATCCCTCCAAGAGCTGGGATTGCAGGTGCGTACCACTATACCCAGCCTCAATTGCCATCACAGTGCACCTCAGGGGTAGGGCTGGCACAGCAGGCCTGGGGATGGAACTCCTGGCACCTGCACCTACTTGCAGGGCATTTTTACTTTTTTTCAAATGTGACAGCCAATGAATTCCCATCACCTGAATAATGGATGAAAAAGATGTAGTGTTTTTACACAATGGAGTATTACTCAGCTATAAAGAATGATACACTAAGCCAGGTGTGGTGGCGCACACCTGTAATCCGAGTCCCTGTCTCAAAAAGACAAAAAAAAAAAAAAAAGAATGATACACTAGAGGCCTTTGTATATATACATGGATATATCTTGAACATATAATCATAAGTGAAATAAACCAGACCTACATGTATAAGTATTATATAGTCTCCCTAATATAAGAACTCAAAAGAAGAAATAAAAATGGAAAAGTATAATATAGTTAAATGGAAAGCAAGAATTTCAGGATCAAACAATGAAGAGAGAGTTAGGAGAAAAATTAGGAAACATGGTAGGGGCAAAACCATGCATTATATGTAAAATGTGGTTAAGTCAATGGTCCTAAAAATCTCCAACAGGTTTTTGAAGTCAGCAGTTAATTGATAGAATTTTCACCCTGACTAACCATATATACTGATATATGTGAACTAAGCAGACATACTGAGTATGGTAATGTGTAGTACTAAAACCATGCTTAGAATACCTATCACTCTGATCTTCTAATTAGGCACTATTTCTAGTGTCATATCAATTATTACTATACTCTCAAGTAAATTTTTATTTAAAAATAAAAATGAAAGAAAGCAAAAAGGCAATAAAAGAGAATAGAGACAAGGTAAAAAGGCCATAGAAGTGTGCCACTACAATTTTGTAAATGGTTGCGTTCCTAAATCTGTGTAAAAATGTACAATTTTTTTTTTTTTTACATTCTATAGGGATTTAAAGTTTTGAGAATCAACAATTGATGGAAAATATCTGTTTCATGTTATGTCTAAGGTATTTGGTATTCAGAAAGATAGTGATGTTAAGCTCAAGTGCCTATGTTATAGGGAATAATGTCATTAAGCTTCTCTTCTGAAGAGTTGACAACTTAATTTGGCAGACCAAATAATTTAAAAAAAAAAAAAGAAGGGATAAAAGAATAGCCAATGTTTCAGCTCTAGCCCTTCAATGTCAGTGAGGACATAGGACATAAAAGAAACTGTGCTGTAACAGCCTGTAACTCAGTAGTGTCCCAAATTTCCTGTTCAAGGAGATTATGGGGCCATAGAGGAAAGTAATGGACGATGTAAAATGTGCCTAAGGAGAGTCACCTAGAGAGAAAATATTCTCTTAGCTTTCACAGAGAGCAAATTGGTCAGCAATGGCTGTGATTCATCCAGATGGCTGACATGGACAGCAGTTCCGGAAACCGCAGTACATGATTTCAGGGTAAATCCTGAAGAGATCTGACTGACCTTGTCAGATACAAAAGTTACTTTTTTTCTGTCTTTGACACAGGGTCTCATTATGCAGTTCAGACCAGCCTTGAACTCACTTTTGTAGCCGAGGCTGGTCTCAAACTCACACTAGTCCTCCTGCCTCAGCCTCCCAAATGCTGGGACTACAGGCATTTGCCACCATGCCCAGCTTACAAAAGTTACATTTTTTGTAATATAGGTCTTGCTTTATCTTGGTCTTAACTATCCAGCAGAAAAATCTGACCATGAGGTACAAAGAGGCATGCCATATTAATATGCTGAGTTATTAAAGGCTCAAGTCAATAGCTTCCAATAATGCCCGATGAGCTGGTGATCCACTACTGTTGTGGACTATTAGACTATATATACAGCTACCTTCTCTTTGTGCAGTGAAAAGAAAGATCTGTACTGATGATGTTTTGACAAGAAATCATGTCTGCATCTTGTACTCTGAACAACCGTGACAAAGACCACAATATGCAATGTATTAATTATTGTAAAAAATATAGAGAAAAAATAAAAATCATGTCATTTGTTTCACTGTTACAAACATTATGATGGACAACTGTATCTTGGTTACTTTTCTCTTGTTGCTGAAGCAAAACACCAAACATTAAATTAAATTATTTTAAAGAAGGAAAGGGTTTTTTTTTTTTTTTTGAGCTCTGTAGAAGTGTTAGTCCATAATCAGCTGGCTCCCAGGCAGGATGGCATGGCACAAGGGCAACTGTGCACAGGGTCAGAAACCAGTAAAAACAACAAGAGCAAAGGTGGTGTGCCTCAGGGTTCTTTACCCCTTACACTGTAAGCAGGTTACTCTGTCCCCCACCCCTGGGTGGGTGTAGCACTCACTATCTCCCTGTCTTCCTCTTGCACAGGGTGAGGATGTGTGCAAAGAACCCAGATCCCTGCCCAAGTCACTTAATTAAACTTCTAAACATCTCAAGTTGACACGATCCATCAAACTTTACAGTCTACCCTTGGCAACAAGACTCATTTCTTTAAACCAGTTTCCAGATACAAAGACATTGTTATTCTTAACATTTTACAACTTGAATATTATAACATGGGTTTAACAATTCTTGAAAACCAGCATTAAGTGTATCAATATTATATTACAGTAGAACCATAATGTCCTGCCTATATCTTCCTGAAGACTCATGCACTTACCTTTATGCAAAAGTCACTTTGTCTATCTACAGGAATTACTAAAGTCACGACAGTTTCAGCACTGCTGAAAACTCCAGGTCTCAAGGTTCCTCCCAGATGTATGGTAAAGTCTTAGTTGTGAACCTCTGAACCAATGAAAAGTCAGACACTTCCAAACTTCAGCAGCACAAGATGAATGTTTACATCCCAAAAGTTACAAATAGGAAGTTAAAAGATTGGGAGCAAAGCAAATGCAAAATCCAGCAGGAGAAACATTAAATCCTATAGTTCCATGTCCAGCATCTGAAGCAATCTGTGACAAGTTGTGAGCTTCCGAGGGCTTGTGTGCCACCTCTGACACTTTTGGTGGTTACAGCTTCCTCAGTTCCTCTCTCATACCTGCTTTTCTCCCTCTTTGCAGTTTTCCTTAAATGATCTTCCTTCCCGGCTTTTCCAAACTCCTGGAGTCTCCACTACACCTTCCTCTTTACACTCACAGCTTCACCCATTGCCCTCTCAGGGGCACACTGCTTGGCCTCCCAGGTCTTCTGAAGCTGGAGTGGAATCCCTTTTAGCCTCACTAATCCTGCAATCTGCAGGCACCTAAAACCAGCATCACATGATGATGTCAAGGTCTGCTGCCAGCTGGAGAAATACCCAGGCTTCCCTCTCTTGGCCATAGGGTTGAGTTCCCGGATTGCTGAACACCTGCATCCAATTCTGAAGAGCAAATTTCCTGTGTGGACATCACTCTGGAACATGGCACTATGTGGCTTTCTTCTTAGAGTGAAGTCTTTCACTTTGGAGTTTGGAGGCTGCAAAAGAGTGGAGACTTGCTGCTTATGATGCTTTTGTCTTTTCCTATTCCTTCTGAGCAATTTGTCTTTAAAGTCCACCGCTTTACTGAAGCTTCGTTTCTGGCCAAACTCACAATAAATTAAATCATCTTGCTGGACTCTTTGCTCTTGATTCTCAATATAAATGTGTTTCAAGTCCTGACAGCACCATGACGTGGCTTCAACAATTGACTGTCTTGAAATTTCTTCTGTCAGATTAATTAGTCCACTACCCTTAATCTTAGTCTGAGGCAAAGTCTCTGGACATGAACAAAATGCAGACAAACTTTTTGGCAAGCCATAACACACACCCTCTGGAGTGCAATAGCCAATAAAGTCCTTTTTCCCAGAAGAAAGCGCCTGATCCTGGTCTTTACTCATAGGATTTCTATTAACTTTCTGGTCTTCTGAGCTCTGGCCAGAATCTCCCATACAGAACATCCTAAGGTGTTACAGCTCTACTCTTTCAGGTGACATCTTTGAACCTTTCCAAATTCTTCCCACAAGCCATTTCCAAAGACTTTTGAACCATACATTTAGGTAGTCACTAGCAAGGACACTACTTCTCTAGTAGTAAATTGTGTCTTGAATAGTTTTCTCCCATTGCTGAGACAAAAAATACTCAACGTCAAAATTAAAGAGGGAAAGGTTGATATATCTCACTATCGGTGGAACTGCTACTCCGCAATCAGTGGCTCCAAGGCAAGGTGGCATGGCACAGGGACAGTTGTTCATAGGAAGAAACCAGCAGTGTGTGTGAGAGGGTGTATATATACACAGTCTCTTTTCTTCCCTTATAAACAGGCTACATTGCCCCCCAGGGCGGGTGTGGCACTCACCGTCTCCCTGCCTACCTTTTGTACAAGATGAAAATGTTTACAAAGTAAGGACCCTGTCTCCCTGCTGAGTGGCTTAGTTAAGCTTCTAAAGTTCTCTACTCTACAGGTAGAATAACTTTGAAATAGAATAACTATACAAAGTGCTATATAGATTTAAAGCTCTTGGTCCATTCTCCTGGCATTAAGATGGCAACTTTCAATAACATAAGCTTCCTCTTTGGTCTCGGTGGCACAAGCGAGATGACGAAGGGAACGTCATCCTTTGGAAAGCGTCGTAATAAGACGCCGCCGCTGTGGCTCTAAGGCATACCACCTCCAGAAGTCGACTTGTGGCAAATGTGGCGATCCCGCCAAGCGCAAGAGAAAGTATAACTGGAGTGCAAAAGCTAAAAGACGAAATACCACTGGAACTGGTCGAATGAGGCACCTAAAAATTGTATATCGCAGATTCAGGCATGGATTCCGTGAAGGAACGACACCTAAACCCAAGAGAGCAGCTGTTGCAGCATCCAGTTCATCTTGAGAATTGCAGCAATCACTCAAAATAAATGCTTTGGTTTTAAAAGCAAAAAAATAATAATAATAACATAAGCTTTAGGACCTGTTTTTTGGTTCCCCATTGGAAGGTAACTTCACTCATCTATGAGCTTTTATATCACTTTTGATATTATGTTATTCTACTCTTACATGTGGAAACAATATCTACAAGATGCTAGGGACAATTATTCTGGAGAACTAAGCTGGAGAAAGTAGCATGAATTACTTAGTGAATGTCAAGAATAAAAGTTATTATATAGGATAATAGTCCAAAAAATTATTTTTTAAGCATTCTGGGATGACAATCCACATAGAAAAGCTGACCACATTGGTGAAATACTTATTGCCATGAGCTCTTTCTCTTCCACCATTGCACCCTGCCTTTGATCCCACTGAATATGAATTATGAATCAAAATAAACCTTTCTTCTCTTCAGTTATGAGTATCAGATATTGTGTCCAAGCATGAATAAAATAAATTTTTTACAGTTATCATTTTTTTACACCACAGCTCCATACTGCCAAACTATGGGCATTAGAAAAGAGTCAGGGTATAAATCAGATAAGGGTGGCTTTTGCTGATACTTGCGGCTGTATCTACCTTCACATCTTAAGACTTCACAAGTGCTATGGTCTGAATAAAATTAATGAGTTGGGAATTTAATCCTCAGGGCAACAATGTTGGGAGGCAGGGCCTTTATAGGCGTGTAGGTCCATTCTCATCAGCACCTGTTCATGTTATTATAGAAGGGCTTGGTGGAGGGAGTTGGTTATCTTTTGCCCTTCCACCCTCTGCCAAGTGAGTATGCAACATTCCTCTCTTTTGGGAGGTAGCAGCATCAAAGTGCTCTTGGGCTGAGGATATAGAGCACTCACCCCACCCCTGTGTCTGAAGCTCTGCATTAGAATCCAGCTATGCAAAATGAAACAAAAAGTGCCATTGTGGAAGAAATGTGCAGCCCAAAGACAACAAAGCCTGCTGGCCCCCACCTCCAGGTCTGTGAGAAATAAACTCTTGTTCTTTAGAAATTGTCCAGTCTGTGGTATTCAGTTTTAGCAGTGCCAAGAGAATAAGACAAAAACAAAGCAACACTTACAGGCATAATTTCCTTAAAAGAAAAATTGAGATTTTTCCCCTAAATTAATGCCCTACATCATAGTACAGAACAGAGAGCACCAAGGAAAGTAAATGTCAGTGTAAGAAACAAAAAAACGAGCCTGGCATTACACCTGTAATCTCAGCTACAAAAAGGAAGCATAAATTCTAGGCAAGTCTAAGAAGCTTATACAGATTTCATCTCAAAGTAAAAACAAAAAAGGGCTGGGCAGATAGCTCAATGGTAGAGCACCTCTGGATCTGACCATCAAAAGTGAATGAGCAAGGCTAGGGAGATAGTTTCATGGTCTAAGCACCTGCCTGGCAAGTACAGGGACCCAGGTTTGATTCCTAGTACCATACAACATCAAAAGAAGGCATAGTGATACATGCCTGTAATTCCAGCACTGGGGAGCCTGAGACAGGAGTATCACTATAAGTACAAGCTGTTTAGTGAGATCCTGTGCAAAATAAATAAACAAACAAACAAACAAACTATATCTAGGCATACCATACTGAAACTTCAGAAAGTTGAAGATAATAAATCTTGAAAAAAGCCAAAAGGAAAAATTTTTAAAACCTCTTATCTCCATTGGTAAAAAGCTAAGAATTCACTGAACTCAAAACCCAGGCAAGTAAGATGAAAGTGAAATAAATTATCTAAAGCTTTGGGAGAAATAAAGCTTCACTCCAGAGCTCTACACCCAGAAAACTTATCTCTCTCTTTTTTTTTTTTTTTTTTTTTTGGCGGGACCAGAATTTGAACTCACAACCTTGCACTTGCCAGGCAGGCACTTGTGCTACCGAACTATCTCTCTGATAACTGAAAACTTATCTCTTAACGGTGAACAAGAGTGGCATTCGGCTGTGAGGTGCTGAGCATGGGCAGTTGGTGTGTTGCAGGGAAAGTAGATGGGATTTCTCTGTACTTCCTGTGTAGGTAAAACATTTATTACCCTAAAAGGATTGGAAGTATCAAATTTAATCAAGCCTCTACTACTGAAAAAGTATTAATATAGAAGATATCAAAAGAACAGAGTAAGGGCCAACCAAATAGCTCAGAGGATTAAAGAGTGTTATATGTTATGCTCCGGTGCTGAAAGAAATGATGAGAAGACCTGATGAATGTAGCTTCGGAGGTCTCATTGAGATCTATCTCTCTAGAAGTGAGCCTAGAGCTCCAGAAGCATCTCCTTTTTATTTAGGACTATAACCTCTGTTGACCTTCACTATTTATTTATTGCTAGGTTCACACAATTGTTAAATAAAAGGATTACAAGGAGGGGAGGAGATAATCACCAACATCTCTAGTAAGGGTGGAGACATCAATCAGGATAGGCTGTTACCCACCTTCTCAAATCCCAGTTTTCTGGAATCACTAAGTCACA
The DNA here is from genome assembly GCA_004027025.1 of Myocastor coypus. Classification (NCBI taxonomy): domain Eukaryota; kingdom Metazoa; phylum Chordata; class Mammalia; order Rodentia; family Myocastoridae; genus Myocastor; species Myocastor coypus. Next base: position 14,917 of record PVJA010037170.1, read on the forward strand.
GATTACAACCCACCCTAATTTGTTTACTGTTCTTTTTTTTTTTTTTTTCACGAGATGTGTTTTATTTTCATTCAACATACCAATAATTTTCTGTAATATCCCAGGGCAAACTGGAGAATTTGGCAGTCGGATGGGAGGACTCCCCTCAGAGACCCACGGGCCGGTGGCATTGGCACGGAATGCCCGGGTTCACAGTGCCGCTTGTGGTTCGTGTCCATCTTGCGAGTGGCTCTTCCTCCACACATCATGACGGGGGTGGTCTCAGAGACGAGGGGGTGGGGAATCCTCCGGGCTCTTAGGAAATCTCACTCCGCTTTTCCTGCTCAGTGGTCTCTTTTGTTGGCAGGGTGTTCTTCTACGTCTCCGTCTTTTTCAGCTTGGCCTTATCGAAGCTGGCGATCTCCCCCATGCCTGGTTTCTCTGCCATTTTCTTAAAACAATCCGAAGTGTCTCGCTCCGAGCCCTAGCTCCTGGTGCTCCCACTCGCGTTGCTGTAGCAAGAGACCTGTTCTTTCCTTCTTTAAGATGCTAGTTTCTTATCTCTACAAAAGAGCCTGCTTAGGCACAGCACAGCGTCAGTCCAACCCTGCAGTGCCGGCCCCACCCCTCAGGCACGCTGAGATAGTGACCTAGACCCAGCCTGGAAGTGTGTACCTGTAATCCCAGGGCTTGAGAGGCTGAAAACAGGAGGATCACTACGAGTCCAATCTACATAGTGAGACCTTATAGATCATGTAGATCCTATACTAAATACATTAAATAAATAAATAAATAAAAGTATAGAGTAAAAAATACGAGAAAAAGTTGAGCCCAGTCAATACCTACAGGGCAAGTTAAGGATATGAACTCACTGCAGAGTTTGCTATATGAAAAAATAGCCCTAAGGTATCTGACAATGTAAAGCTTGGGATGTGGGCAATCTAGTGAAGACTGTGCGTCCAGTACTCATAAGTGCAATGCTAGTGTAAACTGCACCATTTTTATAGTTGGTACAGAATGGAGAAGTTGTAACTGATGTCATTTTTCATCAAAGTATTTATAATCCCACTGAGACGAATTTTGACATTGGTACAAAACCTAAGAGGGAAACATTTTATTTTCAAGAAGACTTTTAAACAGATTTTAAACTGAATGGATTGCACACTGCTGCTCCAAAAAGCAAGTGCTCCCTACTGTCAGCCTGTGGAAACCGCCAGGGTACTGCAGCCCTCAGCACCCCTTCAGGCTCTGTGGCTCCTGGCTTCTTTCGAAGAACTACTGCCCAGGTATCTTCAGCAGACAGTACTACAGAGCAGCCTGGCCACATTCTGTTTAATGTGCCTTTGACTCATCAAAATAAATGATGAATTAACCCCTAAGCATCAACACGGTTCTCGTTCACTGGATATTCAAAATGTCATGTGAGTGTGGGTGTCAAGTCAATTCTCACTTTTTAAGTAACAGCTTTAGTCATCTGTATTTACTTTTCAGCGCATGTGTCTTTATTTCCCCATATGGTAGTTAGTGAATGCATGTAGACATAGATATGTACACATTTTCCTTTTAGAACCTGCTGCTTAAAGTGTAAAACAATCATTTTATTTTAATTGCTAATGTATTCATTCCAGAATCCATTAATGCTCTTCCTTCTTTAGATAATATGTTAATTACTAACCCTAAATTAGGTCTTTTTTATCTGGTCTTTATATCTACACTGCATTTAGAAATTTTCGCTGGTCTCTAACAGTAACAGTACAGGCTAACAGGCACTTGGCCAATGAAGATGGCAGCTGACAGCCATAGGACACACCAATCTGCTTCTTGTCTTTCTTAATTTGCTACTTCACACTGAATTCTAAAAGTAATAATGTATTGCTTTTTTCTCTCCCCTGTGCTGCCAAATCTCTCTCTCACTTTCCTGAGTCCTCATCATTAGTAGCTGTTGGTCAGTGGGTAACAAACTTGTAACCCTCCAGCCCTGTGACTCACTCAGAGAAATAGTGAAGTCTTGCTGAAGGGACTTTCCCATTCAAAAATGACATCTCCGCAAAACTCACAGAGCTCTGTGAGCTGTCACTTAGTCACCGAAATACCGCCACCTTCAGGAAAAAATGTACAAATCTATAATTGCCATCTCAGTGGGGACCCTTAACCTCCAGATTCCCTGCTTTTTCTCTAAGAATGGTTGTGAAGTACTCTAAGTTATTTTTCTATATACCTAAATATTAGTAATCTACTTTAGAAGACGTTTCCTAGTTTTCTTTTTCCAAACAACGAGACGTTACAGTGAAAAATTGCTCATAAATATTAAACAGGAGAAAACTCACTATTACCAATCAAATGAAATTATAAGCATGAAAAATAAGCTTTAAAATACTTTTTGTGCTCTGATAACAAATTGCTTTAGGAAATCCAGGCACGTATCTTTAGAAAATAATTCAATGCCAATTTATACATTTTGTAAGTATTTTACTAAGTAAGTTAAATTAAGGCTCCCACAATAACCTTCCATGCCTTTCGTTCTAGATATTCCCTTCATGGGTTAACATTCAAATTAAAACTACTTCTATGGCAACTTTCTGATTATTGAGCTGATTGTTTCAGTTTATATTTTAAAATGTTCTCTGTCTCTCTTTCTGGCACTTTTTCTTTCCTTTCACATTCAGCTTGTGTACTATAATCTGTTCTTTATCTAATATTAGCACTTTTCTTTTGTTTATTTTTCCCAATCTGCTTTCCTAGCTTTTCTTCTCTTCATTCCTTTCTTTTCTTCACATAAGTCTTTGTCTAAATTGCCAATTTCTTTCCTGTGCTATGATCAGTGTATACAGTGTCCTCTTTCTACTTTTTCTTTATTTAAAATCCATTCACATTAACAAACAATCCCAACACATACTTTTCAAAACAAGAGATTTTCCTCCAAAGCATACCTACTGTGAATGTCACCAAACTTATAAAATCTAATTATATAATGTAACTGGAAAGGATATATATGCGAAACCTTATTTTAATCCTCTGAGACAATTTGATAGTTAAAGATGTTGGAACCCTTTAAGTTAATTTTTAAGTTGTAGTTAAAATCCCATTGTTATAATTTCTAAAGAAAAGGAAAACTTTATAAAATAATGTTAACATTCACTGAAAATAATCTACTAGAGATAGTAATCACTACAAATCAAATTTCTGAGAAAAATATTATTATATGTTGCACATTACAGTATCAGATATTAAAGCATGCAATAAAACAATTATTTTTTTGAGACAGGGTCTCACTATGTAGTTCAGGCTGGTCTTGAGCTCACTTTTGTAGCCCAGGCTGGTCTCAAACTCATACTAATCCTCCTGCCTCAGGCTCCCAAATGCTGGGATTACAGGTGTGCACCACCACACCCAGAAATCAAAACAATTATTAAAACTACTTGGAAGTAATGTCTGAAATGATGAATAGAGCAGAAAGTGACCCTGTATGTGTAAAAATTTAGTGGATGTTAAAGGCATATCTTTTTAAGTGTCAACTATTTGGAATAACACACAATTACAACTTCTAAGTATCTATTATAATTTAGATGAGGATGTTACAATACTTTTAAGAGATATGTTGAGATAAATGTTAAAAGAATTCAAGGGGGCTGGGGAGATAGCTCAGTGGTCTCAGATACCTGACAAACACCCGCGTTTGATGCCCAGTACTGCATGCTGTGCTGGCCTCGAAACCAGGCATAGTGATGTTGTAGGCAGCTAAGTTAGATAGAAATAGGCAGTCAGACAGCACTAAGCCCTCAAAGAAACAGCACAGAAAACAAGGTATGTTGCAACTGTGAGAGAGATGGATCCCCTTGCTGTGGGCCAGAACTAAAGACCAAAGATCAAACAAATGCTTATCTCCCTAAAGATAACCATCTGAGGTGGATCATCACCTTAAGGAAGCCAGAAAGCATCACTAATCCAACTGCTGCTGGCTAGCTACCAGATAAACTCCTGTTCAATATTCACAGCTGCTTGCTATGTGACTTGCTTCCCCATTTGGTTCTGGATTTAATCAATTTTACCTGAGCAATGGTGCTTGTAATCTCATTGGCTGACCATATTTTGTCCCACCTCATGCCCACCTAAGCAAGGCTCCATGGTTTCCACCTGAGACCTGCCTGATCCCATGGTTTCACTCTATTAAAGTCCCTGGAGGAGACCGCTTCCTGGAGACTACCCATTCAGGCTCCCCTTCTGTTCTTCTCTCAGACAGAAGTCTTCTGTCCCCCAATAAATAAATTCTGCTCTTAATCTTCAGTTGTTCCTAAAATTCATTCTTTGATTTTAGAGAACACAAATAAACTCATTCAAGTACCTTTCAGGTCAGGAGTTGCATTCCCCTTTGTCACACGTCTATAATTCCAGTGCTGGGGAGTCTGGGACAGAAGCATCACTACAAGTCTAAACTATGTAGTGACACCCTGTATCCAATAATAAATAAATAAATAAATAAATAAATAAATAAATAAATAAATAAATAAAATTTTTAAAGAAGAATCCAAGTTGAGTTTGGTGGACTTGCCTGCAATGCCTAGACTTCCAGAAAGTGAGGCAGTAGGATCACAAATACCACTTTACTTAGTCTAACTCTGCCTCAAAAAGCCAAAATAAAACAAACTCACAAAACAGCACTGTTGCACCTGTAATTCAATTTTCAGCACCATAAAATTAGCTAAGTAAATAAACAAACTATGTTTGAAAATCACAAACATAATTAAAACATAAATTGTAAGCTTAGAAAAATATTTCCAACACCAGTGGCAGGTTAAGGTTTAATGGCCTGACACAGATGACCTACCTTTACAGCAGTCACAAGCAGAAAATGCAAAAGAAATACTTCAGTCTAATGTTTGTTTTTTAATGCTCAGTCTCATAAGTAATCAAAGATATAAAGCAAAGTAGCAAGTTTTACCCTGAAACTTGATGAGTTTTGTCTTTTAATTATAATACCTGTTTTCAACAAGGCTGTTACAAAAGTGGCACTCACATCCTCCATTTTTAGGTGACAATTTAACAATGAATATTCAAAGTCTTAAGAACCCTTCCAAAACCCACAATTTCCTAAGACATAGTGCTACACGTTCAAGGGAAAATAATTAAGGTGTAAAAGAAACACATGTATATAAGTATAAACAGATTTAAGATGGGTGTCAAGGAGGTTATGGGACCTCAGAGGAAAGGGATAAATGAACTATGGTGTGTCTAAGGAGAGTCACCCAGAGAAAAACACTCTTTCAGGCTTTCACAGAAAGCAAACTGGCCAAGCAATGGCCATGACTCATCCCGAAGGCTGACACTAACAACAGTTCTACAAAGTACTGTATATGGTCCCAAACTTAATCCTGAGGGGATCTGACCTTGGAAGATACCAAAAAAAAATGAATGTTTTGTTATACAGGTCTTGCTTTGACTTGCCCTTGATCACCCAACAAAAAAGAAGCTTAATTACAATGCATGAAACGCAGAGCTAGATTGATGAGATGAGCTGTAGGAGGCTTGGATCAATAGCCTCCAACATTGCAAGCTTCACTGGTGGCCCCCTGCAATTACAGAACATTTGACTATGTATGCATCTGCTTCCTCTTAGTCCAAAGAGAAGAATTTTCTTTTCCTTTTTTTTTTTTTTTTTTTTTTTAGCAACAT
>PVJA010037171.1:0-20584 GCA_004027025.1 Myocastor coypus
TGTTCAAGGCGATATATGATCCTCAGGGCCACTAGTTCTGCATCTCCTTCCCTGCACAGCTTTCCTGGCCCTGGGCTGGGCCCCTCCCTGTGACCCACACCCTGCCCTGCTGTCCACAGTTGGGATCAATAAAGTGTGCATGTTCCTGTGCCGTGTCGTTTCCTGGGGATGAACCGCCCGTGTTCACCCTGAAATGAGCGCGCCCTCTGTGCAATGTCTGCAGCAAGCAAGGTAGGTCCTTAGGTTGGAGGCCTCCAGGTGCCATGGGGAGCAGCACATCTGGGGTCAGCCAGGTCCTCCTTGGGTGCTTAGTTTTCCAGCAGGGAGGAGCCGAGGCCCATCCCTTCCAGGCCCCACCTCCCCATCATCCAAAGAAGACCTGGAACCTTGACTCAGGTAACACACAGGCCAGGGCCACCACCTAGGACTCTGCCCCTGAGGGGAACACGGACCTCTAACCCAGAAGTGCTATGATCCTACCCTTGGTCCTGGCTCCATGTGGACCTCTTCAGACCCTGGGCTAAGGGGCTCCTCACTGCCAGGACCTGAGTGGGGCTGGGTGTCTGTGTTTCTGCCTCCACAGATCCTAGCAATGGCTCCCACTGCTCTCCTGCAGCAGAACTGTGATTCCAGGAGCTCTATGAACTGCGGTTATTTTGTTTTGTTTTTGGTGGGACTGGGGTTCAAACTCATGACATTGCACTTGCCAGGCAGGCACTTGTGCCATGGTGCTATCTCACCAACCCACCAGGATCTCCATGGAGGCACAGGACAGCACTGCTGCCCAGGGCCACCCACGGGCTTCAACCCCCTGGCTTCCCTGGGAGGTATCCTGACAGGAAGGATGCCCTTCCTGCCCTCTCCCCAGGTGGATTTGGCACATCGGCTGGCTGTGGGGAGGAGGGAGGCCGCACTACTGGCCAGGAGAGGACTTGGCAAACCTCTGACACCCCCATCCATGTCGCTGAGACTGAGCCCTGCTCTTGGCTTGTGGTCCCAGCTCCCACATGACTAGCTCCCCTCTCGGAACCCTGTATTGTGTGGATCTCCAGGAGCCCCGCAACAGGTGGCACCTGTTCCCCTGTCCCACAGAATGTCCCTTCCGAGCCTCAGGTTCTGGAGCCACCCTAGAACTCACCCCTTGCCTCTACCTCTGACTTGGCATCCCACACACAAGTGACCTAGAGTTTCAGCTCCCAGTGTGTCCCCATAGCTATTTCCTAGTCACGTTCCCACTGTACACGTAAGGTACAGTACAAGATGGATACCAGCTAAGACCACCAGGGCTGTGTAAAAGCAACATGGTGTGGAATTTATTGTTCCTGGGTACAGGCAGATATATAGCTAAAAGTCTGTCTGTAGCAAACAAGGAAGCTGTCTTTTTTATGCGACTTGGAAGAAACCAAGGGACATTAGGCAGGAAGATTTTAGTAAACATCGGCGGTCAAAGTTCTCTGGATGTTTTGTGCCTTGGTGGGAAAGGAGGGCTCTGGAAGCAGCTGGTGTCAGTGTTTGGGAATCTTGGAAGAGTCCATGCTCCACTTTATCTCCTTTACAACATCCGGTATTTGCTGGAAGAACTGGTGTTGAGCTGAGAACAGTGCCTCTACTTGCAGACAGATTCGTCATTGAGAGTCATGTCCTAACTGACACTTCCATTTCCGTCTTTTTGTTATTATAAATAAAAAGGACAAAGAGGAAGAAGAGAGGTGGGGTTACGGGAGCCATTGTAAAAGCTAAATGTTAGCATTGTTTTTACCAGAGAACGAGCTCGATGCCTCACAAGCACCAGTGTTACTGTCAGTGTGTCACCTCTTGGTACTGGACTGACTAATCTCACCAGGCACACACACATTCCACTGCTGGCCAAACCACTTTTCAGCTTGGTGCCATGGGCTTTCCTCAGAACTCCATTAGAAGTTGCCAGCCTTTTGTCTACTTAGGCTCTTTACCTGAAGCAAGTGTGACAGGAGAGTTTTTTGGAGATTGCAAGGAGGAAGAGCATTAATCCAAAGATAGGAATGAGTCAGTATTCAAGAAAACTCGAGGATATTTGGTGGTTGGCATATTTAAATAGCCAAGTAGTAGGAACTGTTTATAAAAATATGTGTATGGTAAGGAATGGTGTGAATTGAAATTGAAATGGTGTGAATTGAAAAATTTTGATTCTATTATAGCACTGTTACAAGGTACATATGGATATATTGAAGTTACAGTAAAGCTATTTTCAGACCACTTCAGGATTGAGCCAGGCAGGCCCTTGTGCCCCTGAGCTATCGCCCTCGCCCCCAGCTACATTTTAAAATAATAATTGGACAAGTATAAATTACAGATTTCCTAACAAACTAAGTATTCTGAGATGGTAATTGAGTGTTTCTGAGTTTCATGGCAGAAGCGCTAAGCATCTTTACTGAATGCTGATTTTTTTTTTGTGGGTGTGGAAGTGGCCTGCTTGGTATGCGCACCCCTCTCTTAACCTGGAATAAACTTACTGACACAGAAAACAATAAAATCGATGTCTCACTGGCTGTCAAGGTCAAGCAAGTTTCTTGAAGCCTTATTCTTGGAAACAAATGCAAGACTTCTCTACACCTCTGGCAGTGTCAGCTAACCGGAGTTAGGGTCCAGGCCATAACATGCAGGGCAGACATGAGAGTGTGGTCTGTGACTCACCAGAGTTTTAGGGTCTCGTAGAAAGGTTTTTTTCATGTCCTGGATCTCTGCTGATCTTGGTGGGCCAGGGTCAAAACACTGGCAGTGGTCTTATCCCAGTTATCTCTCTAGTTCTGGTCTCTAAACTTTAGTTGTTGAGCACCCAGGAAAAGATTAGTTATATCGGTTTTATTTAGCAGATGTGAAAACATAAATGTAAATTGTTTTTTGACAGCTGTTGTCTCCTGTTAAAGGCAAACAGTTGTTGTAAGTTTTGTTAATTTAACCTCCTGGAGGGAAGATCAGTCCATTAGTCAGAGGTTAAAAGTTAATTTTTGGTGAGTTGAAGGAAAACTGACGCTTAAGAGTCCGAAGGGCAGCAGTGACCTGGGAGAGGTCTGACAGAGAAGGAGGAGTGGGACAAGACAGTAAGTCATCTGGACTAGGTGTGTGGCAGGGCGGGGGTGGGGCACATAGGACAGGTTAGCCTGCACCCCACAGCTTGGGCCCCTTGTGTCACAAGTGGCCGTAGGTGGGCTTGGGGCACATGGGCCAGCCCCCTTGTGCAGCCAGGAAGCCACAATGTGGTGGCAGCAGGGCACTCGGGCAGGGGTGGCACAGTGTAGCACAGACCTGCAGGGGGTGGGAAAGGCGTGTGTGGCATGGCTGGGGTGCTGTGGCCGACTGTGCCCAGACTGGAGGAGCAGAGCCAAGCAAAGAGGTGTGCCGTTCAGGCCCATTTTCTTGTTAGAACTTTTGTTTGTTTGTTTATTTACTTTTATGGCCTGCTCAGCCTGCCCTGAGGGCAGGGCTGGCACAGCATGCGGTGCCGGGGATCCAACCACGGTCCCTGCAGCCACCTAAGCTTTCCTAAGCAGGCGCTTTAGACCACTGAGCCATCCTGCTGGGCCCCCAGGCCCATTTTTTAAAAATTGAGTGTAGGCCCAAGCAGGTGTCCTGATACGCTGGACACACAGGCACACTGGGTGGCTTCTAGGTGTCAGAGAGAGGCCATGTGCCTAGACAGTGTGGTCTTACTGCGTGTAGGAGTGCCAGGAGGACCTTGACCCTGCCTGCTATGCGGTATGGCCTAGGCTGTAAGCGTAGTGAGCAGGCTCTGAGTGTGGCAGGCTGCACATGACAACTGCAGTCATTTGACACTTGGTCACACAGCCTGAGACACCCACCACCCCACCACTCCACCCACCCAGGACAGGCACATACGTTAGCTAGTGGTTGACAGCTCCCAGCAGGGTGTTTCAAAGTAACCGATGGTGGTAGCAGGAAATAAAGTGAGAGTAACATCAAGGAGAAATTGGTATGGGAGGGAAGTGGGGGCGTAAACAGAAAGGAAAGGGGGAGGAAAATACTCAAACTTATTAGTATATAGAGAAAAGTCCAGACTTGAGCCGGGAGATAGCTCCGTGGCACAAGTGCCTGCCTGGCAAGTGCAAGGTCGTGAGTTCGAACCCTGGTCCCACAAAAATAAATAAATAAATAAAAGTCCAGACTTACAGCTCAACTCTTGATGGAGGCTTAAACAATGTTTCTGACAATGCCATTATAGGCCACTCTGAGACAGAGGATACCTGATAATCACTGAAAGAGCTACTTTTCCCCTGTGGAGAGTGCAGGTGGAAATGGTAGATAAGTGGTGGTTCTCTACTGGCTGCCCATTCAGGACTGCTGAGAGTTGGCTTCCCCTGAGGGACCAGATCTGTTGCTGGAAAGGAGTCCAGTCATCCATCTGGTCCACGTTCCATTGTACACTGGTGTCAGTGGGGATTCAGCAGGGGAACTGGAGAAAAGTAGTCTCTGTTTTGAGAGTGGCATCTGTACTAAAGACACTCAGTAGCTGGCAGATTAACCACTGTTTGGCTTTAGCATTTTTTAAAGAATTTTAAAATTTATTTATTTATTTATTTATTTATTGTCTTTTTGAGACAGGATCTCATTATGCAGTTCTGGCTGGCCTTGAGCTCACTTTTGTAGCCAGGCTGGTCTCGAACTTGCGCTGATCCTCCTGCCTCAGCCTCCCTAGTGCTGGGATTACAGGCGTGCGCCACCACACCCAGCAAGAATTTTTAAATTTAATTTTACTTTATTTTTCTTGTTTCAGAGCTTTTGTTTGTTTGTTTATTTATTTTTATGGCCGGCTCAGCCTGCCCTGAGGGCAGGGCTGGCACAGCATATGGTGCCAGGGATCGAACCGCGGTCCCTGCAGCCACCCAAGCTTTCCTAAGCAGGCGCTTTAGACCACTGAGCCATCCTGCCAGGCCCCGACTTTAGCATTTTATAAACGACAGATAAAAGTGTGACCTGAGGGGCTGGCAAAATACCTCGGGAACACAGGTGTCTGCCTGGCAAGTGCAAGGTCCTGAGTTTGATACCCAGTTCCAAAAAAACAATAACAACAAAAAAAAAGTGTGCTGAATATAGACAAGGTTTTGTTTGTTTGTTTGTTTTTCTTTTTATTTTGCAGAACCAGGGACTGAACTAAGGCCCTTGAGCTTGCCAAGTAAGTGCTTATTCTACTGAGCTATCTCCCTAGTCCCAGGTTTTTGGGGGGTTTTTTGGGACCGGGGTTTGAACTCATGACCTTGCACTTGTCAGGCAGGCACTTGTGCCACAGAGCTATCTCCCTGGCACCTCTAAGGTTTTGTTTTAAGAGATCCATTTTACAGAATTCTATTAGACTCTAGTAAATAGCACTTCAACATTATTTCTCTTTAGCACTGTCTAAAATAAGATGAAAACCCAGAAGTAGTCACAAGTCAGTTTAAGCATCTAAATGTAGCATATATAAAACAGGAATATAAAATCTTGTCTACAAAAGTAAGACATCCCACTAAAGAAACATCATAACCAGGAAAAAAAAAAAAGACATCATAATTATGTTAACATAATCCCAGCACTTGGGAGGCTGAGGCAGGAGGACTGGTGTGAGTTCAAGACCAGCCTGGACTACAAAAGTGAGCTCAAGGCCAGCCTGAACTGCATAGCGAGATCCTGTCTCAAAAAGACAAAAAAAAAAAAAAAAAAAAAAAAAAAAAAAAAAAAAAAAAAAAAAAAAAAAAAAAAAAAAAAAAAAAAAAAAAAAAAAAAAATGTTAATGAAAGGATATATAGTGATTTACAAAAGTCACTGGCAAACAAGAGTGGCAACTAGGTTACCTAATATAATTCAGCAATCACAAAATAAAAGCAAACTTTTATCTCCAGTTAATTATTTGTTATTTGGCAAAATGGAAACAAATGAGAAGTATCATGCTGGTCACTGAGAGACATCTAGCAGGAATCTTGGCTTTGCTGTGTTACAGAAAAAGATCAGTTATTTGGGCTTTAGATCAGGACAGAGGTGGAAAGGTCTGAGAATCTGCAGGAGGCAGGCTGAGGGGATGAGAGGGTGGGAAATGGATGATTCCCATTGGAGTACAGAGAGAGTTATGGGAGAGTGTCCAGATCTCTAATGGAACATCTCCCACTGGGATGCAAAGCCGTAAACATGAGCAACAGCGCAAGGCAGATATCTTTGCGGTTGGCCAGACACTAATAGGAAGCAGCCTTCCCCGGAGTGCTTTTGAGATCAGCCCTGGAATTTAAAAAGCACAGAAAGCAGTGAGTCTCTCTGACTTTACTGGGGAGAGTAAAAGGCAATCAGAGAGGAGGAAAAGGAAGGACACAGAGAGAGAGAGAGAGAGAGAGAGAGAGAGAGAGAGAGAGAGACAGAGAGGAGACTGGAGGATTTGCTCAATCTGAAATGCCCAGCAAGATCTGGGATGGCAGAAGGGACCAAGGTCTCAGGCTGCTGCTGGGGTGTCTCTGCTGGGGTGGAGTTTCAAGGGCGCTTAAAGCTCTCCAGACTCGAGTCTTGGTAACAGATGTCAGGAAACCAGCTGAAACCACCAGGCTTACGTAAAGGCAACAAAGTGTGAAATTTATTGTGCCAGGGTACAAAGCACAGCAGACAAAAAGGCTGTGTATAAGGAACAAAGAGAAGTGAGATGAATTTTTTTATAAGCAGTGGACTACATTAAGTCAAAGATCTTGGTAAGCATCAGGGATCAAAGTTCTCTGGATGTCTTCTGCCTCCATGAGGCAGAAGCCCTTGAGGCATCTAGTGTAAGTGTTTGGGTGGATGGCCCAGCGCTCAGAAGACTCTGGGCTCCACCTTTTCCCCTTTGCAACACATGTTGTTTCCTGAGAGCACCAGTGCTGAGCTGAGGACAATGTCTCTGATGGTGGACAGATTGGGTATTGGAAGAGTTATGTCCAAATGAAGCCTTATAGTACCCAGAAAAGGGACCCAGCAGTCAGAACCCAGGCTACCTCGATAACTGCCAGAATCTCCCCCTCTGGTTCCCCTAGGCCTCAGAGTTTCAGTTGTGTGAGACCACAGGTTGTTTCCTGGCTCCAGGAGAGTCTCTGCCCAGTTGGGACCACAGTGCCACAATCCTACAGTACATTTGGGGGTCCAGGCTGATGGTGGGTGACCTCTCTGGCAGGTCTGGTTGTGCTGGGCTTCTGTCTACAGTGTGTGGCCTCTCTTCAGCATCTTCCCATAGGCTCCCCTAAGCCACCTCCTCCTACTCCAGGGACACCAAGGACAGTTTGCTCTCCTGCACATTCATTGTCCATTTGGGAGCCTCACACTGTCCACAGACCCCCAAAATTAGGGCTCCCTTGCCCAAAGTGGAAGGGGGCTTGGTGAGTTTTATGCTGGGTCCAAGGCAGAGCAGGGGACTCCTGCTGGAGCTCCTAACCAAGTGCCAGCAAGAGGGATTTGTCAGCAGCCACAGCTGTCCAGGTTTGTGGAGCCTCTACCTGATCCAGCCCAGCTCAGCCGGGGGAATGACATTCTTCAGCCTTCACAAAACCACTGCTTCCCAGAAGTGCAGCCCTGCTGGGGTCCAAGGGTTTACTCCATATCTGTGGCAAGGCCAAGAGATCACCAGCCAAGCCTGACTCCTGGCTTCTGAGCTCCCTCAGAAAACAATGGCCACACCAGCCACACCTGAAGAGCTGAGTGTTAAAGATGCACAAGAAAGTGGCAGCTAGGATGGAGCCAGGGCCGGATGGATGGGGAAGGCCAAGCCCACCTCCAGGCCTGTGCCAGGAGACCTAGGGGTCACCCTGTCCAGCCATGGGCCCCTTTGCCCCCCTACCCCTTTCCTGTTCCCACACAGAGCACAGCTGTGCTAAGCCACACCCCTTACCCTGCCAAAATAACTGCCAAACTCTTCCCTCTCCTGATATCCTGGATGGCCCTCTTTACATCCGGCACCTGGCTTGAGGTCAGAATGAACATCTCCTTTACCAAAAAAGGGCAAGAAAAGCCAACTTCTTAAAAAAAAAAAAGAAAAAAGAAAAGCCAACTTTTTTTTAAAGCCAACTTCTATCTGACCCCCTCCCCCATTTCTGCCTGCTCTATAAAGTCCCTGCCTCCCCACCATTGCTGATGTTCAAGGCCCTGAGCATCCCAGTTTATTTATGCTAGTGGCTGCCAATAAGCCGCTCCCTTCATGCAAGCTAACTTGAATGTGGTCTTGTGTGGGTTTAAAAGCACCTTTTCCTGAGCCGGGCATGGTGGCTCACGCCTGTAATCCCAGCACTCGGGAGGCTGAGGCAGGAGGATTGGTGCAAGTTCAAGACCAGCCTGGGCTACAAAAGTGAGCTCATGGCCAGCCTCAACTGCATAGCGAGACCCTGTCTCAAAAAGACAAATAAATAAATAAATAAATAAATAAATAAATAAATAAAAGCACCTTTTCCTGACAGTTTTGCTGTCACTAGGGATCCAGGAACCTGAAGGTCAGAACTGCACACATTCCTGATGGAGTGAACAGGATTGGCCTACAATCAACAGTCCTGCTCGGGGTGTGCTCTGGAATCAGGAACAGTTGAGAGGAGCCCCACCGGGACCCGGATGTGCTGTCCCCAACAGGAGGTACCCATGACCTCCAACCTGAGGAATGCTTTCCGCTCCGCAAAGACACTGCATGGGAATGGGCTCATCTCAGAACCAAGACAGGGAGCCGTGTCCCCCAGGAGACATCACAGAACAATAGGAATATGCATACTTTATTGATCCCAGTCGTGGACAGTTGATCAGGGTGGGGGGATGCGGAGAAGGGCCCAGCCCAGGATCAGGGAAGCTGTGGAGGAAAGAGCACAGCAGCACTAGTAGCCCTGACGATCCTTTTTTATCTGAGAGAAGCTGTGGATGACTGCTGTGATGGCTGCAGCATACAACGTGATGAAGACAATAGTCAGGATGACGCTTAGGAGCAGGGCGCTGATGTTCAGGCACTTGGCGGTGGAGGCGTAGCTCTGGGCCCCGGTCACATCGCCCACCATCTTCCTGTCCCTAGACTAGGGGAGACTGGAGAGTCAGGGCCCTGCCTGATGGTCGAGGCAGAGACAGGGCTCTGACTTTGGGAGCCTAGGCTTGTCCTACTCAGGCAGGGTCCCCCTGCCCTTCCTTAGGTTGAGGACACCTCGCGCACATCCAGACTGTGTAGGTGGCCCAATGGCTGGCCAATAAACCCAGGAACAAAGTCCCCTGTCAGCCTCTTTGCAGTTTCCAGACAGTGTAGGGGCCCCCACTGGCAGCACGGACAGGGTACTTCTGGTGTGGGCTGTGGGGAGAATCCTTCTGGGTGGATGGGGACCAAGTGGAACCCCAAAATGATCAGGCAGCCCACCTGTGCCTGTCCTGGGAGATTCCTCAGTGCGCACACACACACACAGCACACAGGGAGACCTGTATGTCATGTGCGTTCAAGTGCCCACACCCAGGACACTCACCTTTATGGAGTAGGCAAAGGCTATGAAACCCAGGCAGCACGCGTTCAGGAAGACGGTGTTGAAGAGGGACCAGACCACATGGTCAGGCACAGCGGTGTCACTGGGGACGCTGATCACAGTCATGGCCTCAGGAGATGGGCTGCGGGGTTCGCCCAGCACGGCCACTTCACGCTCCTCCTTGGTTATCATCTAGCGTGGCAGGGGTACCTCCAGGGAGCTTAGAAGGCTGCAGCAGCGTGGTCTGTGGTGAGAGGAGAGCGGCTCGAGTCAGGAAGGGCTGCTGCCTGGCGGTTCCCCCCCACAGCATCCTGGCTTATCATTGGTGGACTGCCGTGCAGTGAGGAGTGAGCGGCACTCAGTGGCACACTGGGAGTAGCACTTTAAGCCAAGCAGGGCCACTCCCACCAGGCCCTCCTGCTGCCTCAGGGTGGAATCTGGAGACCTCACTAGCAGCTTGGCTGGCCTGGGCCTTCCTGGAGTAGCCCAGCAACACATGGAAGGAACACAATGCATGAGTCATGTTTGGGAGCCTGGCGACTTCTGTTACCATGCAACATTGTATTCATGGTTTACATTATTCAATTTAGAAACTGATTCTTTTTTTTTTTTTTTTTTTTTTTTTTTTTTTTTTTGTCTTTTTGAGACAGGGTCTCACTATGCAGTTCAGGCTGGCCTTGAGCTCACTTTTGTAGCCCAGGCTGGTCTCGAACTTGCACTGATCCTCCTGCCTCAGCCTCCCAAGTGCTGGGATTATAGGCGTGCACCACCACGCCTGGCATAGGAACTGATTTTATTTAAAATTACAGTTCAGATGAAGGTCAGGGCTGAATTAGTGTTTTATACCAACTTCTGGGAAATCACACTTATATAAAGGGCATGAAAAGCCAGGTGTGGTGGTGCACGCTTGTAATCCCAGAACTTGGGAGGCTGAGGCAGCAGAATGAGTGCAACTTCGAGACCAGCCTAGGGTACAAAAGTGAGCCCAAGGCCAACCTGAACTGCATAGCAAGACCCTGTCTCAAAAAGACTACTATTAATAATAATAATAGTAATAATAGTAATAATAATAGGCATGAAACAGGCAAGAGACGTCCAGAAGTATTGCTTGCATACTGCTCCAGGGAAGAAAACTATTCAGGGAGCCTGGGCCTCGGGGGGCGTGTGTTGGTGCTTTGAAGCAGAGGAAGGACTCGCGCGTATCCTATGAGCTCTTCACAGAATTGTCTGCCATATCTTCATTGTGATTCAGTGTCCCTGGGACTCTGTTCCAGTCATGGCACATGCAGGGCTCAGCTCTGCTTCTAACAGGAGGTCTGCAGCACCAGAACCCATTTAATTTGAGAAAATTTCAAACATTAAAAACAACCTAGGGGAAAAAAACGACCTAGAAGGGCGAGGAGATAGCTCAATAGAATAAGTGCTCGC
This sequence comes from Myocastor coypus, assembly GCA_004027025.1. Classification (NCBI taxonomy): domain Eukaryota; kingdom Metazoa; phylum Chordata; class Mammalia; order Rodentia; family Myocastoridae; genus Myocastor; species Myocastor coypus. Next base: position 10,884 of record PVJA010037171.1, read on the forward strand.
CTGGCAAGCTCAGAGTCCCCAGTACTGCAATAAATAAATAAATAAATAAATAAACCTAGGGGCTAGGGAGACAGCTCAGGGGCTCAAATGCCTGCCTGGCAAGTGCAAGGTCTTGAGTTCGATCCCCAGTTCCAAAAAAAAAAAAGAAAATCCCTACTCCATTGTAGGAAAAGGAAACTCCTATGGGGAAAGGGGAAAGCTCCTCATTTAAGCTTTATTAAAAATTCATAGGGTTGGGGCTGGGGTGATATAGCTCAGTAGAATAAGCACTTGCTTGGCAAGCTCAAAGGCCTTAGCTCAATCCCCAGCTCCACCAAAAAACAAAAAACCTCATGGGGTTGTGGATATAGCTCCGTGGCACAAGTGCCTGCCTAGCAAGTGCAAGGTCCTGAGTTCCATTCCTAGTACCAAAAAAGAAAAATAAATTAATAGGGAATCTTGCTAAAGGCAGTTCTACACTCTACAGTCAGAGCAATTAGAAAGACAAAAGTAGGAGAGAGCAACCAGACCCAGAAAAGTACCAGGTAGCACAATTATGATAAGAATTTATCAGAAAGAGTTAACGAAGCACAGAGAAAGCCAGAAATATAAGACCAGAATAACCACTGCACACGCTCATCTCTGATGAAATGCAAAGCAGGACTCTTGTTTAATGTACAAAAGACGCACAGACACCTCTACACCTCTACAAGCTTGTGGTTTGTGTCACAAACCATACTTTAGTGTCGCTATATTACTACACCAAATAGGTTCTTTTTACTTACTCGTTAACTCTAAGCTATCTTTCTAAAAGGCTACCCCTTTTCAAACCAATCAGGTTGTAAAAAGCTTCCAGGCACCCACATGGGGATGGGAAGAATCACTATCCCTGAACAAAAGAAGCCAGGCCTATGTAAGATTCAGATGGACCTGAGTCCTCCGGCCCCCAACCCGCTTGCCAGCAGAAGCACTACTGTCTGCAGAGAACTCAGTTCTCAGAGGCAACTCAGCTCAGTACCGGAGTTGCCATCACCAAGCACGGGAAAGGAAATAAGAGAAGCAAAGTGATTTTACAGCTCCTGAGACATCTGAGGACAGCTGGAGACACCTGAGAATTTATACGGGGCATTTAAATCCCTATTTTGATGTAGAATAGTCTTTATAGTTAATTATCTCTATCTAGTACATAAGATGTTCTCATCTAATTTACTGCCCTTTAATGGATGTCCCTGAATTTGTGACATCATCTATTGTTTAATAATAAGTAATTTTAAGCATAATAACACATACATAGGATCAACACCATAGAAGACCCCGCTTTAATTATTTTTTAACAGGTGATCTCAGATCTCAGATTGTATTGATATATACCTCATTGTTTTTCAGGTTTTTTTTTTTTTTTTGCGGGACCGGGGTTCAAACTCACAACCTTGCGCTTGCCAGACAAGCACTTGTGCCACAGAACTATCTCCCCCGCCCCAGTATATACCTCTTATTACAAGTTGCTGGAGCACAGAGAAGGACACCCATTTCAATCAAAAAGAAAAAGATTATCACTATAAACAATCCCAGGGGTTTTTTTGTTTTTTGTTTTTGTTTTTCTGTTTTATTTTTGTTTTTGTTTTTTGTCTTTTTGAAACGGGGTCTCGCTATGCAGTTCAGGCTGGCCTTGAGCTCACTTTTGTAGCCCAGGCTGGCCTTGAACTCACACGAATCCTTCTGCGTCAGCCTCCCAAGTGCTGGGATTACAGGTGTGTGCCACCACGCCCGGCCTAAATTCTAATGTTCTGATAATTGACATATTAGAAAACAACAGATATTGTGGCGCACGCCTGTAATCCCAGCACTCGGGAGGCTGAGGCAGGAGGATTGGTGTGAGTTCGAGACCAGCCTGGGCTACAAAGGTGAGTTCAAGGCCAGCCTCGACTGCATAGCAAGACCCTGTCTCAAAAAAAAAATAAATAAAATAAAATAAAATAAAAAGAAAACAACAGATATGAAGCCTGAAGTTTGAGAAATTAAATACATGGAACAAAAGTTCTGCATTTTAAAATGAGTCTAAGGAAAGGAAAGGAGTTGATAAGAATCCACTAGCACTGAAGGCTTTCACTGCAAATATCATATGTTAGTTAGTTAGTTCATTAGTTAGTTAGTCAGTTAGTTAGTTAGTCAGTCAGTTAGTTGGTACTGGAGATTGAACTCAGGACCCTGCACTTACTATACAAGCAGTTATTCCACTGAGCTATCTCCCTGGTCAAATATCACATTTTAAACTTACAGTACAGACAACTGGGCGCGCAAAATATGCAGCTTCAAAACAAATGTTCCGGTGAGTTGCACAAAGTGAGGGAGTATATTTTGTAATCCACAGTATTAGTTATGTATTATTTTAAAACTTTATTTATTTATATTATGGCTGACTCAGCCTGCCGTGGGAGTGGGGCTGGTGCAGCATGTGGTGCCCGGGGATTGTCGAACTGTGGTCCCTGCAGTTGCCTAAGCTTGCCTAAACAGGCATTTTAGACCACTGAGCTATCTCACTGGCCCCCAGTTATGTATTTCTACACAGTTGGCAGTGACTATTTTGGTGTTCTTCCTATTATATTAAACGAGTCATAACAAGTGAGTCTCTGACAAACATAAATTAGAAGAATGTTAAAATTGGTCTTCCTTATTGAGCTGGATATACTTTGTCCTGCTGGAGGAAACCAATTCCTTATTCTTAGATCCAAAAATAAGTTAGCCTATTTTAACATTTTCCTGATTCAGATGGAAGTCTTACTAGTACAAACAGTTTTAGGAGTCAGAACGAAGTAAATTCCTAAAAATCAACAATTCACTTAAAAAACAAAGCAGAAAAGAATCTTCTAAGACCGGCCAAATAGCTAGCTCAGCAGATTAAAGAGTCTGCAAGCAGGCACAGGGGCCAGGGGTCCAATCCCAGGGCCTGTGATGCTGACCCCGCCCCTGGGGGTACGCTGAGACCGCAATTGAGACAACATGGTGGCTCGTGCCTGTAATCTCAGCTCTTGGGAGGCTATAAACAGGTAGATCACTGCAAGTCTGACTAGCAGTGAGACCTTGAACACCCTGCTTAACTATTTGGTCATAGCTTATCTTTCAGAGCCTAACCCTTCTGAAGATTTCCCTGACCAGCTAATCCCTTCATGACCAGATCAGCTCTCCATAGGACAACCATGACTGATAACTAGAGCTAACCTCTGTGGCAGGCTTAAGTATCTCACTTTCAAACTCAAGAGGTGATGGGGGGACTGACACAACCTTGCCATACACAAGCACAGTAGTGCCATTTGCCACCCACATCATCAGGTGCCTGCACAGTCATAAGTAGGAACATTGTTACGGTTTATGCCTAGTTGTCCCTCCAAAGCCTCATGTAGTCACTGGGCAGGGACTTCTATAGGTTGAGACTTGACTCATGCATCACTAGGATTATGTGTTTTAGTACTGATGGGATTATCGGTCTGAGTAGGGCTGCGACTATGGGCGTGGTCTAGGGCCGACAACCTAAGGCAGAGAGCCTGATAGAAATATAAAGAGAGACAGACTAGAGCTGCTGGTGTTGCTGTTGCGCTCTGCTGCCGTATTTCGTTGGCTGCCTCTGTCACCATTTTGTTGCTGTTCCGCCGCCATGAACTGGATGCTCTCTGTCCTGCTCCACTCAGCCTTGGGCCAGCCGAATATGGACTGAAACCTTCAGGAACTGTGAGCTAAATAAACCTTTCCTTCCTTCATTTTGAGTGTCAGGTATTTGTTCCAGCAATGAGTAAAAAGTGACTAAGACAAATATAGAAAAGCCTAATATCCTGAGGGAACAGGGAGCAATAAACAAAGCCTAGGGCTAGTGGCAGTCTGTCATTGTGAATCCCAGAAAGCTGGTATTCAAGGAGGCAGACAGCAGCTTCTCCTGCTGGCCCCCTGTTGTTGCCTCCTACCTTGCTTGGAATGTTAATGGTTGTCTCCTCCCCTGCTTGGAATGCTTTCAGTTAGCATCAGTATGAGCCTAGTGTTAGGTAAATGATAGACGACATAGTGATATATAGTCTGTGTTCACCAGAGTAGTTGTGCACAGTCCTTAGTCTGCTTTTAGCCTTCAGTGAAGGTGAGCTGCTTCTGGAGCTGTGGCTCACTTGGAGAGAGACACAGCTCAGCGAGACTCTAAAGCTACATTCATCGGGTCTTCTCATGGTTTCTTTTGGCTCTGACTCATCACATACATGTTATGAGTATATGACTCTGCAGGATGTGGCTACTGTGGTTTAATGAGCCTACCACTGAGAGGAGCAAGAAGGTAAGAATTATTCTCCAATTCTAGCTGATGAAATTATTAGCTTTTTCCAGTGTGAATAATGTGGAATGTCAGAACAGAATTGGTAGAACCATGTATATACTATGTGTCTCCGTGACTTTGTACTCATTGCTGGGACAAAATACTGGACACTCAAAATTAAGTTCATGGAGATGTCAGTCTATACTCGGCTGGCTCACAGGCAGAGTGGCACATGGCGGGCAGCAGCCATGCACGACGCAGAAAACAGCTAAGAGCAAAGGGCAGCAGCTGCGGCTTCCAGCTAGCCTCTCTCCCCTCCTTATATTGTAAACAAGGTACTCTGAGGCTGGGAGTGTAGAGCTCGCACGAGGTCCATGCCTTCCTCTTGCGCAGGATGAGGGTGTTCACAGAGTAAGAATCCTGGCAAGTGCAAGTTCATGAGTTTGAACCCCAGTCCTGCCAAAAAAAAAAAAAAAAAAAGAAGAAGAAGAAGAATCCTGGCTTTTGATGATTCATTTAAGCAAACTTCTAAACTTCTCAAGTTGATATAATGTATCAACCAGTGCAACCCACTCTTATCAACTTGTCAACCAGACATTTCCTTAGACCAGTTTCCAGATACATGGACATGCTTATTTACATAGTACAACTTGAACATTGTATTACATTAGAACCATGAAATTTTGCCCCTAGGTACCCCCTCAGAGACTCATGCACATCCCTTTATGCAAAAGGCATCTTAGTACATCTCTCAGAGTTGCTAGAGTCCTAAAAGTTTCAGCATTGCTAAAAAGTCCAACTCCCACGTCTCCTCCAAGATCTAAAACAAACTCTTAGCCGGGCATGGTGGCGCATGCCTGTAATCCCAGCACTTGGGAGACTGAGGCAGGAGGATTGATGTGAATTCGAAACTAGCCTGGACTACAAAAGTGAGCTCAAGGTCAGCCTGAACTGCCTAGCGAGACCCTGTCTCAAAAAGACAAAAATAAATAAATATATAAAGAAAAATAAAACAAACTCTTGGCTGTGAGCCCCTGTACAAAAGAAAAGTTAAACACTTCCAACATTCAAAGCACAAGATAAACATTACCATTCCAAAAGGTACACACAGGAGGATATAAGGCACTGGGACCAAAGCAAATCCAAAACTCAGAAGAACCAACATTAAGTCCTGTAGTTCATGTGAAACATCTGAAGCAATCGATAATGATTTGTGAGCTCCAAAAGCCTTGCATGGCACCTCCCACTGCACTTCTGCTGGTAGTTCCCATGGCTTTTTTCTGGGGCTGGCTTTGCTCCCTCCTTGCAGTTTTTCCCCATCAATACGAATAGAGCCACATTCCTGGCTCTTCCAAGCTTCTGGGGCTTACACTGAACAGGCTTCTCACTCACAGCTTCACATACCGCCCTCTCGGTGGTATATGGCCTGACCTACAAGACCTGCTTAAATCTAGGTGAAAGCCTTCTTACCTCAGAAATCTTGCATTCTGAATGCACCCAAAACCAGTGTCACATGGATGATGCCAAGAGCTGCTGCCAGCTGGAGCAGTAGCCAGGCTTTCTTCTCTCTTGTTTGTAGGGGTTGAGTGCCTGGATTACTGAGTACTCTGACCCTGATTCCAAGGAACAAATTCTCTATGCTGGTGCCATTCTGGAATCTGGTGTGGCTGCCACCTCCATTCTGGAACCTGGGACTCCACAAGTTTCTCCTGAGCAAAGTCCCTCACCCTTATGATTCTGAGGCTCCAAAGGGCTAGAACCCACCACCCACTGTGATGCCCTCAGGACATCTTTTCTACTCTCCTGCTCCTCCTGGGCAATGGAGATCTCAGGTCTAGCTTGGCAGTCCACAGCGTTCCTGACACTTTGTTTCTAGCCAAACTCACATTTTAAATCATATTCCTGGGCTCTTTGCTCTTGACTCTCAACACATATCTGACTAAAAGCTCCCAGCAAGAACCATGCCACTGCCTCAACATGTGACTGCCTTGAGATTTCTCTTGCAAGATTGACTAATCCACTGTGCTTAATCTCAGTCACAGGCAAAGTCTCCAGACAGGAGCAAAATGCAGACAAACTTTCTGTCAAGCCATAACACAAATCATCCACAGTCCAACAACCAATGTAGTTCTTCCCAGCAGAAACCTCCCCAGCCTTGTCTTTACCGGCAGACTCTTTATCAGCATTCTGGTCTTCTGAGCTCTAATCAGAACAGAAGAGCTGAAAGCATTCCAGCTCTTCACTAGTAGGTGACATCTCCAAACGTTTTCTACCTCTCCCCATAAGCCATTCCCAAAAGCTTGTAATCGATATTGTTAGGTATAGTCACAGCAAAGACCCCACTCCTCTGACACCAAACTCTTTTTTTTTTTTAATGAGGGAAGGAAAGGTTGATTTATTTTATTTCTATTTGTTTATTTATTTATTTTTGTCTTTTTGAGACAGGGTCTCACTATGCAGTTCGGGCTGGCCTTGAGCTCACTTTTGTAGCCCAGGCTGGTCTTGAACTCACACCGATCCTCCTGCCTCAGCCTCCCAAGTGCTGGGATTACAGGTGTGCGGCACCACACCTGGCTTGATACCAAATTCCGTCTCAGATACTTTTTACTTGCTTCTGGGATAAAATTCCTGATGTTTAAAATTAAAAAAGGAAAAGTTTATTTAGTTCACAGCTTAGGGAGATTTCAGTCTATACTTGGCTGGCTCCCAGGCAGAGTGGCGCATGGCAGCGAGCAGCAGTTTATGGTGGCAGAGAACAAGCAGCAGCTGCAGCATCTATCAAGCCTCTCTCTCTTCCTTCCACACCAACTGCAAAGATGGGAGCTTCTCCAGAGTGGCACCACTGCAATGCTTGGAGCACCTCCAAGGAACAGAGGCACATAGCTACCTTCCTCAGCCCCTTTCTATGCCCTTCATGTTCTGGGCCAACTTAGGGTAGGCCTGCCCTGCCTTAGGCGGGGCTCCCATGCTCCTAGGTAGAATCGCCAAGGCTGTACAGCCACGCCTCCAACATCTCAAGTTGACGTACTGTATCAACAACCACACTATGACACTGCAAAGTCAAATGCTCCTTGAGACGGCAAGGGTGGCGGGTGTCACGACCACCTGGACACAGCTTGTCAGAGCATAGCTTCTGCAGAAAGCGGAGCCACTGGGCTCCGGTATGTGCTTCCTGAGGACAGGCAATAGCCTTCAGTTGTAAACTTCCTCTTCTTTTGCACACCCTGCATTCTTAGCATATTTCTGCTGAGACTCAATCTTCCACTGCCCATGAGGCTCCAAAGCACCTGGAACTCTGGGACTTCCTACACCTGACCTAGGACAGAGGGAGAGAGCAACACATCATCCTCTGCTATTTAAAGGTCATCTAGGCCAGCTGTAACAGCACAAAGATGCACCCTGTACGCCTGGGTGGTGGGACAGCTCCCTCACAGCTGCAACAGAGCAGTGAGGAACGTTCCCCAGCCCCTACCTTGTTTGTGCTGCTACGCAGAAGGACAAAGCACCCTTGCCGGTGGCTCTATGTCCTTGCTCTGCGCAGAGGAGCAGCTCCTCCTGGAGAGCCTCATGCTCCCTTTCTCCAGCATGGGTGGCTCTTTCTCAGGGACACTGTCCTGCAGACAGAGCCAGGTCACAGCAGCTGTGCCCTCCCGTGCCCTTCCCTGTCCTCCTTTCCCTCTGCAGCATACCCTGAAATCTACAAAGATTCACTTGTGTTCAGCACTTGCCATCTGTTATCGTGACCACATAGGAGCTAATCAGACAAAACTAAAACCCCAAAACCTCTAACAGAGACAGAGAGAGAGAGAGAGAGAGAGAGAGAGAGAGAGAGAGAGAGAGGGAGAGAGAACGGTCTAATTCTGAGTCAGTGGGGAAAATATGTATTAGAAAGACATTCAGTGATGTTCCCAGGATGGCAGGCAGTTAGGCAGCGAGACAGGCCCTGAGGAGGGCCTGGAGGGGGAGGGGCAGTTAGGCAGCGAGACAGGCCCTGAGGAGGGCCTGGAGGGGGAGGGACAGTCAGAGGAACCCCTCCAGACTCAAAGAGGATGAATATGGACCCAGCAGAGGGACACAGAGGAAGGCATCATACGCCTGTGTGAATGGCTGCACCAGGAGCCAGCTTCCCAAAGCAAATTCAGCTTCAGCACAGAGAAGAGCAATGAGTGCCAGAAGAGGGGGTCCTGATGGGAACAGCAGATCTTAGGGCTTCCTGGGGTGGCCAGCAGGGAGACCAAGCAAGAAACTGCTGGAGTTCCTTGTGGAGTACCACCTGAGTTCATGAAAAAAGAATGATTGTCTCCATTTGGGTGGAGCACAAGATCCCCAAAACATTAGATACTATCTCGACAGCCCAATGCAAATTATTTTCTCTGCATATAGCAGAGGTAAATGTAGGCCTCCTACCTAGCTCGGCTCACAGTACTCACCTACTTTCCACAATTTTCAGTCATTACTCCTCAAGCCACTCCTCCTACACTGAAGAAAACCTGGGTACCACCCTGGGTCAGCCTCCTTGTTCCAGAAAGCCATCATCATGGCTGGACTTAGGGCCCCTTGGCATCCCAATAATTATAAATATGCTTTAGTGTCTTTACTTTTGCCATAGGTTACACTGGGAGTGGTAGATTAGAATTAAGTTGATGGGATTCCAATAATGTATCTCTGGGATTCCAAATACTGACTTCTTGGACTGAGACAAGAACCTGGAGGGGACTCCTACAGGACCTGGACAGGGCCAGTCAGATCCTGCTCCAGTCAGGTTAGGCTAGTGAGAGAACCAGGCCTTGGAAATCCCAAGAGCACCCCACCCCCAATGGGGAGAAGTCACGGACCCAAGTCCTGGCTTGGGTCCTGAACAGGAAGCCCCCAACCCTCCACCCTCTCTGCCTCTTTGCCCTAGAGAAATCTGATCCTCAGGAATTAGTCCCACCCATTCAGTACCCTGCCAGCTCCTAACTTGCCTGTGGACAGGAAAAGGAAACTTGTGAGAAATCGAAACTGCACAGCAGAGCTGGTCACAGAGAAGAGCCCACTGTGCAGACCCACAGGGTGTCCTGGATCAGCACCATGAGCCACGCAGCCCAGACCATCTTCTCCCAGGCCAGCATCGGGCTGTCCCCAAACCACGAAAAGATGCAGGAGGAGCATGAGGTGGCTGTGCTAGGGGCCACCCAGAGCATGATTCCCACAACGTCCACTGTGATCAACATCCGCAGTGACACCGCTGTGCCTGACCATGTGGTCTGGTCCCTCTTCAACACCATCTTCATGAACGTGTGCTGCCTGGGTTTCATAGCCTTTGCCTACTCCATAAAGGTGAGTGTCCTGGGTCTGATGCTCTGGGAAGGTGCTGTGAGCCTGCCTGAGTTTCACCTGCCTGAACAGAAGCTCTCAGTGTGAGCGTATGTGTGCACCCATGTGTATGTGA